>PVKC010019804.1:0-18895 GCA_004027635.1 Crocidura indochinensis
TACTGAAGATATGTGCACAGATATCATGAAATGTTATTCAAACTTAATAAAAGGAAAGTCTGACATTTATAACAATGCGGATTAACCTGGTATGCTAAGTGAAATAAGGTAGAGAAAAGAAAGCTAGTTCTTGCATGAATTTTTTATACATGGATTCTCTAAATATAGAAAGGTCATTCCCAAAAATTGAAGGAGATATAAACACTACAATAGGAGAGATGTTGGATAAAGTGTACAAAATCTTAGTTCCTGTTCTGTGAATTTAATATATAGCTTGATTACCATATGTAGTGAACAAAATAATATTTTATAATTGAAACATGCTTGAAAGAGAACAGATATTCTATACTAAAAGAGAACAAATCCTAAGTATATCTTTCAACCAAAATGTTAATCTTCAATGTGATAAATAGGTCAATTATCTTGATTATGAGTCATTTCATAATGTATCACATTGTATGCAGTAAATATAGTTTCTATTTATTAACTCAATCATTGTTTTGTATTTGAAAGATTTGGAGGAGATGAGTAGCTATCCTAAGTATTGTGGGAAGTTTACCAATGTCATTAAATACTTGTCCATAAAAATACCAGTGATGACAACTAAAATTTTTTCTGGTCAGTGTGAAATAAAGGGAGAAAAATATGACCCTGAATTAAAATCCAGTGGTATATTGGGGGCCGGGTGGTGGTGCTGGAGGTAAGATGCCTGCCTTGCCTGCGTTAACCTAGGACAGATCGCGGTTCGATCCCCCGGTTCCCCATATGGTCCCCCGTGCCTGCCAGGAGCGACTTCTGAGCGAATAGCCAGGAGTAACCCCTGAGCGCCACCGGGTGTGGCCCCAAAAAAAAATCCAGTGGTATAAAAGAAAGATAAGTTTACTATATAGTATGTCATAGTTCCATTCTCAGCTATGTGGTAAGTAAATTTCTACTCCTCAGTTTCCTTTTCTATAATAGAGAGTTAGAATACCTACTGCATAATGAATATGTAAGAAGTGAATAAATAAGGGTATTCCAAAATAAACAGCAATCAATTAATTTCCACTTCCTTCTAATATCTAGGACTATGTTCAACTGTAATTTATTCATGTGTATTTATCTAACTATTGTCTCCTGTTTTCTTTTTTTAATATCTTTATTTAAACAGCTTGATTACAAATAAGATTGTAGTTGGGTTTAAGGCATGTAAAGAACACCCCCCTCCAACAGTGCAACATTCCCATCACCAATGTCCCAAGTCTCCCTTCTCCCTACCTCACCCCTACTACTTTCCTCATTCATTCCCTTTGTTATGATAGTTCTCAACATAGTTATTTCTTTAACTGTACTCATCACTCTGTGGTGAGCTTCATATCATGAGCTGAACTTCCAGCCCTCTTCTCTTTTGTCTCTGAGAATTATTGCAAAAATGTCTTTTATTTTTCTTAAAACCCATAGATAAGTGAGACTATTCTTTGTCTACCTCTCTCTCCCTCTGGTTATTTCACTCAGCATAATAGATTCCATGTACATCCATGTATAGGAAAATTTCCTGACTTCACCTCTCCTGACGGCAGCATAATATTCCATTGTGTATATGTATCACAGTTTCTTTAGCCATTCATCTGTTGAAGGACATCTTGGTTGTTTCCAGAGTCTGGCTATTGTAGATAGCACTGCAAAGAATATCGGTGTGAGGAAGGAATTTTTCTATTATATTTTTGTGTTTTTATGTATATCCCTAGGAGTGGTATAGCTGGGTCTTATGGGAGCTCAATTTCCAGTTTTTGGAGGAATTTCCATATCGCTTTTCATTAAGGTTGGACTAGATGGCATTTCCACCAGCAGTGAATAAGAGTTCTTTTCTCTCCACATCCCTGCTAGCACTGCTTATTCTCATTCTTTGTGATGTGCAAATCTCTGTGGTGTGAGATGGTACCTCATTGTTGTTTTGATTTGTATCTCCCTGATGATTAGTGATGTGGAACATTTTTTCATGTGCTTTTTGACCATTTATTTTTTCTTTGACAAAGTGTCTGTTCATTTCTTCTCCCCATTGTTTGATGGGATTAGATGTTTTTTCTTGTAAAGTTCTGTCAGTGCTTGTATATTTTGGATATTAACCCATTATCTGATAGGTATTGGGTGAATAGTTTCTCCCACTCAGTGGATGGCTCTTGTATCCTTGGCACTATTTCCTTTGAGGTGCAGAAGCTTCTCAACTTAATATATTCCCATCTGTTTATCTCTGCTTCCTGTTTTCAAAGACAGACTTTCCACATTGTTGACTTCCATTATGTGAGTTTTACTTATGTACTAGTCCCAATTCCTCATATTTTATTGTACCCTCCTAAATTCGTGAAGTTCAGAGAAAAGGAGCAGGGGTGTCAATATTCCAGGCATAATCCTGATCATTTTTGCCAAGTCGATATCTGTGATTCTTGGTTGTCACTAGAGTTTTATATTTATATATATATTTTAATATTTTATGTTTTATATTTATGTATATTATGTATATATTGTATTATAAATATATGCATAAATTATTATGCATGTATCATGCATACATATGAAATATAATGTCTCTGTGTGCACATATATGTATATCTATGTGTATATATGTATGTGTATATGTATATGTGTGTATGTATATATATGAAATATATAGAGATTCTACTGAAGGTTATGATTCCAGTATCAAGTTCAGGGCCATAATCTTGCTAGTCACTTGCTCCACCATTTGACTTATCTCCTAGAACCTTTTATATTCCCTCTTACAATCATATTCTAGTTACTAGATATTACTCCATTCTTAATATCTCATTTATCTGTTTCTAGATCTGCAGTCTCTCTCAATATTTTTTACTCTTGGGTGTTTCTTTTCCCATACTTGAACCACCCTCATTCTATCACTTTCCCAGCTACCTGAAATAAATCTTTGTTACTCATATATCAGCAGTTTATACAGGTATAGGGGGGCAGAAAACAGACAAAAAATAATAAGATTGATTTGATTAACTTCAGCAAAATGTAAAGACCATCTCCTCTGAATTCTGCTCTTCTTGTTTCTTCAGAGAAAGAATACTTGGAGAGAGTTGCTTTTTCCATTGGTCATGAGATAATTAGCTGTTTTTTGTCTTTATTAATAGTTGCATCTAAGTCTTCTGTCAGTTTCAGTTTTGTATATGCAAATTTTAAACATGGGAGTGAGAAAACAGATAAGGGGAGGAAAGTTCAAAATTCAGGGTTAAAAAAGAATGTAGAGTTAAATTAAGGACTTCTCTTTGATAATTATAGTTCCTTTCTCTGCCACCTCGGTTGCTGGTGATAGGGTGATGTACTACATGGAGTTTAGATTTTAAGATCAGATGGACTGGGAAAAATCTCCATCTCTGTCACTTTTCAGAACTAGTAGTGAGAACTAACCTAAGTAGTTACTCATTCTGAGACTTTGACATCTTCTAGTTTCACAAAAAGAAGCTATTTAAAGCATTGTATGTGAGAATGTGTAGAAAGCACCAGTCTTTGCTAAATGTCATTTTCATTCTTTATCTTCCTAGTCGAATATTTTTATTTGATTCTTGTATAACCTAGAATAATAGTTTGGGGCCAGTTTACTATACTACTTATTGACCTAAATACTTCCCTACAATATTTTAACATATTGCTTGACATTGTGAAGGCTTAATCATGTATTAGGTAAATGAATTTAAATTTTAATAAGCACTATAGAACAGAACATAAAACCAATATTATTAAATATAATTTAAAATAACTCAGAAATATCAACACTGAAGATTCAGAATAATGAAGAGAAATCTTTTGGGAGCTCAAAATGTGGTATTTTCTCCAAGATATTTATTGAATGAACAGTGGTGAAAAGCAAGGGGCCGGAGTGATAGCACAGAGGTAAGGCATTTGCCTTGCACACAGCCAACACAAGACGAAACCCGGTTTGAATCCCAGCATTCCATATGGTCCCCTGAGCCTGCCATGAGTGACTTCTAGTACAGAGCTAGGAGTAACTCCTGAGTGCCACTGGATGTGACCAAAAAACCAAAAAAAATAAAATTAAATTAAATTAAATAAATAAATAATAGCAAATCTAGGAGTGAAACAGATTAGTTTGAAGTAAACTGATACAATGTCTAGTAGATCATCTTCTACACAATATATGCTAATAATCTTTATCTCATTTTTAATGACTTAATTTAAACACTGTGGTTATACGGTTGTTCATGATCTAGGATTTTTTGTTACAAATTCAGGATTGAATTTCAGTCATGTAATGTACAACATCCTTCACAAATACATATTTCCTGCTACAAATATTGCCATTTCCTTCCCGCTCTCCCTTCTGCCTGCCTCTGAGAAAGATGTTTTGTTCTCTCTCTTTTCTCTCCTTTTTTGTACTTTTAAACACTGTGATTTGCAATATTGTTTATAAAAGGGTATCATGCATATCACTTATCTCCTTTCAGCACCCAGTTCTTCTTCAGAGTGATAATTTTCAATTATTATTGTCATGTCTCTTCTCTGTTCTAGCAGTTAATAACTTCTTAATCAAACTTCATTAGTGTTTCAATATATTTGATTTCTTATTTTTCCATTTACATAAAATATTTAACTCATATGAAACTTTATGTCTTAATCTGTGAAAATAAAGAAATGTAAGTAAACATAAGGGAAGTATTCAATTCACCCCCATAGTTTGTGTGTCAAACATCATAGATATTATTGCTTCAGAGTTTCTATTTGCCTCAAGCTAACTGATATTGCTGCTTGTGAACATACTTAAGGAATATTAGTAGGTATTAAAAGGCATATCACATGGCAAATTGAACACACTTTCAGACCAATGAAATTGACAGAGGGAGAAAAACCAACTGTACCTACAAAAATTATACCTAATGCCTAAAAGTTGAGCAGTAGTAGATATGTTGCCTAACTTATTTATTCTTGTGTCTATGTATACACAGTATAGTGTTCTAGAACCTTTCTCGAGGGTATAAAATCTCAGGGCAAGATTAATCAATATTGAAGAGTTCTTCCATTGTTGTTTAGTGTTTGTTATTCTTTTTGTTCTTAGGCCACACACAGATGTATTAAGGACTAGTTCTGCTTCCAGGGTTCCATTCTTAATAGTATTTTATTAAATTATAGTGTATTATGCATTTGGGAGAGGATATAACACAGGGTAGTTGTTCATAATGGGGAAGGTGAAGGGAAGTGGAGTAGCATTTGGTTATCTGTCAAATCAAGATTATGTGAGTCACTCTTGATATATTTTATTAGATATAAAATACTTATATATTACATAAAATATTTTATATATTATATATAAAACATATATATTATTCACAAAAATGTGAGAAGAGTTTTCCTAGTTATTCCTTCTCAATAAGGAACTGATATTGAGAATTATTAAAGAATTTGAATAGTTCCAAGAAGAAAAAAAATTTCTTCCTTGCTAGATTTCTTCACTAGACTCTCAAAAGCTAGTGCCTGTATTAATATGAACAGGTGGGACTTGTCTCTGAACCTCCCAGCCTGCTACCATCCATGATGTTATGCTTGGACATGCCATAGATGTAGTTGTCCAATTTTTAAATGTAAATAAATTAGCTTCTGAAAGAAATCACTTCCTTCCTTTTAGGAAAGATGCAAAAAAAAGGGGGGGGGGCTTGATGATATAACTCCCACATTCTCTTGCAACTTAGGTTGCAAGAGAAAAGTGTTCCAAGTTCTATAAATTTTGTGGTTACTTAGGAAGGCACGAGAAAGCCTTAACTTCCCTTTGCATGACTTATCTCTTGTGATGGTAGGCATCTAACACAGCTCTTTACTTAAGACATGTGAAATCTCTGATTTTGGCAAAGATTTTTTCTTGCTTTGGCCTTACGAAATATTAGACTCTCTGGCTTTTAATAGAACACATGGCCACCAAGAGTAAAATCTACATTTTTTAACCTTTCTTTCAGCCAGATATAACCAATAGGAAGTTGGCAGAAGTACTCTTGACCTTTCAGTTTGTATTCTTAAAAAAGTAGGCAGTTCCTTTACTTTAGTCCTATTAACTGAAATATTCATTAATAAATGTGGAGTATTTATTAAGACAAGAAAAGAAAAGACAAGAAAAAAAGAAGAAAAAAAACTTAAATTGTGGGCGATTTGTAATCTTGGAACGTTCACTTCCACATCTAATCAAAAGATAGTCACAAGTGAATTTAAATTTTGTTTAAAACATTG
The DNA here is from genome assembly GCA_004027635.1 of Crocidura indochinensis. Classification (NCBI taxonomy): domain Eukaryota; kingdom Metazoa; phylum Chordata; class Mammalia; order Eulipotyphla; family Soricidae; genus Crocidura; species Crocidura indochinensis. The sequence goes on from PVKC010019804.1 coordinate 6,232, forward strand.
AAGGAGATGTTCTGTTTATGACTGAAACCCAGTACAATCATGCTTGTAATCATGGTGCTTAAATAAAGATTTTACATAAAAAATAAAATATTGTTTTCTTGTATTTGAGTTTTGCTACATTCGATTGTGTCTAATATTCACTAATAATCTTTTTATGGAACACAGATTGTCAAAGGCATAAAATCTTCAGGCTTAACCTAATACCTTACTTTATAACAATTTTTCTAGTTAAAAATATTTTAAGAATTACTGAAAGCCAGATACTCTAGGTAAAATAAAATGCACATCTATTAAGGAACATGGACCCTGTGGTTAAGTATCCTGGAGATGGTTGCAAACCCTCATTTTAAATAAAAGGAAGCTGAGACTGAAAAGATTCAGAAAACTTGGATTTTAAAGTTCTTGATAAATATTGATGAGTTAGCCCTGCTCCTTCCTTCCTTCCTTCCTTCCTTCCTTCCTTCCTTCCTTCCTTCCTTCCTTCCTTCCTTCCTCCTTCCTTCCTTCTTTTCTTCCTCCCTCCCATCTTCCCTCTTTCCCCCACTCCGTCTTAGGGTTTTCCTGGAAAAGGAACTGGCAAATTTAAAGATCCTTAGCAAAAAAGAGCTAGAATATTAAAAAATAAAATAAAATCAGTATGGTAACATCAAGTAACCAGGCATATAGTTGAGTCACAGACTAAGATAAGATCATAAATGTTCAAAAGTTTCTTTCTTGAAGGAAATAAGACTTGTGCAGCTTATTGGAAAATTGAAGCTCCTTTCATTCTCCCCATCACTCTAGCAGGTAACATAAGGAAAGAAAGAGTAAGAGCTCAGTAATGTTAAGAAGCTTCATGTAGTCCATCTATATTGAGTTTCGCAATATACACGGATGTGTTAGACTTCTATTTTTGTTTTCTTTTGGAAAAAAGGAGATGCAGATAAGCTTAACCAAAGGAAAGAGTCATAAAAAGTGAGAAAGTAGGAATTTACTATCTAAAATATATGATATAGATCATAGTAATCTCATGAAATGCCAGGTTCAACTTATTCTCAAGGGTTCCCAGGTCTAGAAGTTAAAGAGTAATATGTAAATAATCTCAGAAGAGTAAATATTTACCAAACCACTTTGTTCTTAGCTCTATTAAGTTGTATTCTATATAGTAGATTCTTAACTCCCATTTTTAATATCTTTGTTCATGCACTTATCCATCCAACCCTAATATTCATCCCACTAGCATTGGGAAGCTAGCATTCTTCATTTGGGGTTTTACTATGTGATCTTCTTTGACCAATGAGATAGAAGAAGCATTCCCAAAGCAAGACATAATTTGAAATGTGTTGCAGAATTTTATTTACTCTCTTTTGTTTCTTCCATTACTTAGGAAGTAAATTTAAGTGGCTGTTAAAGTCCGCATGCCTCTCAGTCAGGGACCCTTTTGTTTTGGGGAGGGGTGAGCCACACCTGGTGACGCTCAGGAATTACTCCTGGCTATGCCTCAGAAATGTCTCCCTGCTTGGGGGGCCATACGGGACACCAGCTGATCAAACCATGGTCCATCCTGCAAATGCCCTACAACCCACCACAGCTCCTGCCCTGGGGGTCCATTTTAAACCTAAGTAGTATAGGTCTGAGTTTAACCTGCAGCAAAGGACCAACATCAACTGACTCCCAGCCTGAAGTTACCCAGAAAAGTCTAATCAAAAGTAATTCATTCTCCACTTAGTTGCAACCTTCTGAGCAAGAGAATACCATATTTTTCACTCTATAAGATGCACTTGATCGGGACGGAGAGATAGCATGGAGGTAAGGCGTTTGCCTTGCATGCAGAAGGATGGTGGTTCGAATCCCGGCATCCCATATGGTCCTCCGAGTCTGCCAGGAGCGATTTCTGAGCGCAGGGTCAAGACCCCTGTGTGCTGCCTGGTGTGACCCAAAAACCAAAAACCAAAAAAAAAAAAAAAAAAAGATGCTCCTGATACACATGGATTTTAGATGCTTTCCTCCCCTGCACTCAGCCTTCAGCTCCAGGTTGCATTGGATGCAATTCTGAGGGGAAAAAAGTACGTCTTATGGTACAAAAAAATACAGTGTTTCTTTCTGTCTGACTTTGAGCATCTGGGGGTTGGTTTATTATACACTAATATAATTGATTGATATATATATTTTGACAGTTGAATTATCTTTCTGAATGTCCTGTTTTGTAAAATGTCTGTAGCCAATGAACACTGAACGTTGGTTTTGTGAAAATCAATATGAAGCCTAAATAGTGGCGCTGGGAAAAATCAAAGAAGATTAAAGCACAAGATTCCTTCAAGAGAGTCTAAAGTCTAAACGGAGAATAAAAGGCAAAAGATTAAAATTCATGGAGTAAATAAAGTAGGGAGGGGTAGGAGACGAGTTGATTATAGAATTTAACTAGTTCTCAAGGTCCAAATTCGAAGACAGTGCCATTTTCGAAAAAACAGCCAAGATTTGCTGTCAGTGGAAAAGTACTTACATAGATTCTCTGATCAGGAGAGTTATATCAGATACTCCCTACAACTATATTAATTTATGTGTTTTTAAAACAGTATTAATGAGTATTTACTCTGTTTCAGAATCTCAGTCTAAGTACCACTGCTGACCAATTCATTCCCTATGATAAATATAATAACTCCTTTCCATTTCATCTATTATTAAATTGGGGCTTGTAGAGAACAGAAAACTTTCCAAATTACTTATGTAATGAGCTTTGGCTCAAAGATAAAAAGTTGCCATGGCAGCCAATGTACAAGAAGGCCCTCAATGGAGCCCATGCCTGATATTCCCTCCAAGCACTGTTCTTCCAACTTGTATCAAATCCCTGAGGAACAACAACAACAACAACAAAAAGGAATGTATTCAAAAGGTATAGAAGGTCCCTTTGAGAAATTGCAGCGTCCATTTTGATCTTGTGTTCTTTCTTTCAGCTCACCAACTTCCATATTCTATGGAAAGGCCCCTATGCTGTGCCCTAAAGTTTCCTGCCAAGAGATAGCACAGAATTCAGCCCTTCAACAGCCATGGGGATCCTGGAAAAGTGCTTCTAGCCTTCAGAAAAATGCACCTCTCTCTTTTAATAATGGCTTGACTTTGATCATTGGGACATCCTAGCTAAGTCATTCAGGTAAGCCATTCCCACATTTGTGCATCACAGAAAATGAAACGAACACTCAATTTTAGTCAGTTGGTTTTATAATAATTTCACAAAAAACTACCAATTTTTCAAGTAGAATGCTACTTTTATGAGGCTAAAATAATACATTTTAATAATTTTTTTTGGTTTTTTGGGGGGGCCACACCCAGTGACGCTCAGGGGTTACTCCTGGCTATTCGCTCAGAAGTCACTCCTGGCAGGCACGGGGGACCATATGGGGAACCAGGGGATTGAACCGAGGTCCGTCCTAGGTTAGTGCAGGCACCTTACCTCCAGCGCCACCGCCCGCCCCCCACATTTTAATAATTATAAATGTTTCTATCACCCTTAGAGGTTAGAATATCTTTCTCACTCTGATAGAAGAATCCATTGTCTTCTTCCCCATGACATGCTACCTTATCTTAAAGTTGCAAATATATCAGGGGTGTAAAGGACTTGTATAGCTGAATATTCAAACCATGGAGCATATAGCGCTAGAATCAAAAGATCCATATTTATGCAACTAAACTTAAAAAATGCACCTGTTGAGTTAGAAGACTGGAAATGGGGTGTGATTGGTGAAGAACTAGGAAAACCTGGTGGAGGGAAGAAGACACTGGTGATGGAACTGGTACTGGAGCATTGTATGCCTAAAGTACAATTATGAGTAACTGAAAATCATGGTGCTTTAATAAATTTTAAAAGTAAATAATTATTTAAAACTACTAGTTTCTCAGGGAAAAAAGAAAAGCAAACTCATGCCTACAGATACATCCAACCACATGATATAACTGGCATCACTCACCAGTGCAGAGCTTAAAAGACATGGCTTATGATCCCAATATAGCTCTACTCTTACATCCCAGACATTATGCTTGGCACATCTTATTTGCCCATAGATCAGAGTTGCTGGACAGTTCATTTCACAGTTAGGAAAATAAAAAGTAAATAGTTATTTTAAAAGGCAGCAAAGTTCCCAATTGGTGGTTTTATGCCTGAGATTCAATATGGTCTAGCAGAATAAATTGTGAACATTGAATCACACAAGCTGAATTATTCTCACTGAGGTAAAATGGACGTACCAGGAAGGTAACAAATATTTAAAGATCTTGATCAATCGCATTTGAAGAATGTCTTCTTTCAAGTAACAAAAACACTAATAAAATTAGGAACATTTCTATTCCCTAAAAAGTTGTCGCGTAATCCTTTTCAACTCTCCCAGAGACAACCAACAATCTGATTCCAATCACCAAACATTAATTTTGCTTGTCCTTAAGTGTCATTTAAATGAATTATATTCTAATTATATTTATAATGTATTTATGTGATGAGATGACTGTCATTTAGTAAAATATTTTTCAATTTTATTCGTGTTGTAGCTCTCAGTACTTTATAGAACTTATTAATAACATTCATTTTGGGGTAAGAATATAATGTATCAACATTATATATTATCTTTTGATTGGTTGTTTTCAGTTTAGAGCTATTAGATTGGCTGTTATAGTGTTCAAATCTTTTCTTCTTTTCATTTATTTTATTTTTAATGTCATTATTTATACAATTTTATTACTAACATGGCTGCAGTTCTGTTTCAGTCATATAAAGAACACCCCCACTTCACTAATGTGACATGCCCATCACCAATGCCCCAAATCTCCCACTTCCCTACCCCTCCCCACCCCTACCTGTATTTGAGACAGGCTTTCTACTTCCCTCATTCATTCCCATTGATTGCTATGTTAGCTGTCATTGTAGTTTTTTTCTCTAACCTCACTTACCACTCTTTGTGGTGAGCTTCATATCATGAGCTGAACCTTCCAGTCCTCATCTCTACTGTCTCTGAGAATTATTACAAAAGTATCTTATTTTTCTTAAAACCCAAGTCAGAGGGAGAGAGATAGACACAAATCTTTTCTTGAACATATTTTTAATTGCCTTGGATAAAATACCTAAGAGTAGATTGACTAAGTCATGTTTAATCTGGTAATGGTTTTCCAAGGCATTGTAACCTAACATTCCTACCAGCAACAATTGTGGGCTCTGATTATTTTATACTGCAACCAATATTTGCTGTTATTTGATAAATTAAGTCATTCTAGTAAATGTATAGTGGTATTTCATTGTTATTTATATTTTCTTATGTCTGAACACAAAAAGTTTTTTCTATAAGTATCGACTTACATGACTTCTTTTGAGAAATACCTGTTAAAATCTTTAATCTATTTGTATGACTTTAAGAACTTTGCTGATTTATAGAAATCACTTAATATTAGTGAAATGTATACTGTCTCATATATGTATTGGAAGTATCTTTACTCATCTTTTTAATTTAACAAACATTTTATTTTATGTTTAGAGGTTTAAGTTTTGAGAGGATTACTTATTTTTGTCTCTTTTCTAAAAATAACTTGCCATACTAAAAAGTTTCTTCTTAAAGATTAATAGTGTCTGTTTTTACATATGTTCCCTTGTTCCATCTTTAGTTGTATTTAATTAGAAAAATGCTAGAATTCTTTTTCCTTTACTTTTTCTGTTTCATTACTTGCATGCACCATTAAAAAATAAACAATATAGAACTATTTATAGATTCTCATTCTTTTCCATTGATCTATGTGTCTATTCTAAGGCCCAGACTATACTTTATTGACTACTACAATATAGTAACATAGTAAAGCAGAAAAATACAAAATAGATTGTACATTTTCTATTTTTAGGATCGGTAAAATCATTTTAGTCTCATAAACTTTAAAGTAAATTTGTAATTTCTAAGGATAAATCATTTAGGGACCAACACATAGTACAGAGGGTAGGGGCCTGTATGTCCCATCCATGTTGACCTCTGGCACTCTAGATGATGACTTGGGAGTCACACCAGAAGTGATCCTTGAGTCTAGAGTCAGGAGTAAATCCTGGCTATGCCCCTCAAAGTCCCCCCAAATTAAAAAATAACTCTTTCCCATTTCATATAAATTATAGAATTTAACATATACTTAATGTTTCAGTTGCTATAGTGTTATTCTCTCTTCATTCAAGAATTTCTTTATATTGATCTCACTTAGGCTTCTGAGCTATTGGACCTATAAACTAATATTTTCATCAACTTTGGAACATTTTAGCCTTTATTTCTTCAAATTAATTTTCTGTCAAATTCTAACTTCTTTGCTGAGGACTTAAATTACAACATGACATTATGCCAATAAGATCATTTTCCACTTATTTTAAATCCCCATTTCCCCCATATTCTTCAGGTTATATGACTAACATTTATATATCACAGTTACTGATATTTTCTTTCATTTCTAATACACTCTTGAATAAACTTAATTTCAGTATGAAAATGTACATTTTATAATATCCCTACAATAATTTCATATTTTAAGTTTTATTTCTTGCTGAGATATCACATCTTAACTATATCTTTTCTCTTTCACCTTGAATATATTTAAAACAATTTTAAACTCACTGTGTTCTTATCTCTTAATTTTAGTGTCTGAATACCCTGAGGTTAGTATCTACTGGTTTATTTTTCTATAAATTAAGTTTCATGTTTCTTTATAGCATAGAAGATTTTGAATATAATCTGAACATTTGGAAAGTTACACTTTACAACATTTGTATCATGCTGTCCTTCTTCAAAAAATATTAACTTCCTCTTTGAAGTATTTTAATTAGCAGCAGAGGAAACGGGTAGTGTTTCCTCTGATAGTGACAAATTCTTGGTATTGGATGATAAAACTCAGATTAGCAAGCAGTGTGGAGAAGCGAAAGAGAAAAGAATGCCAAAATATTAACACATTGTGACCATATTACCAACCATTATAAAATAATAATTTTACATTAAATTTTAAGTTACTTTTTTAAGTATAGTCATTGTTTCCTTATTCGAGGTGTTGATTATGACTCTATGGCTTTGTCTACCTTATCCTTCTACAGTTTTAACTGAGCACTTGAACTGCTTGATGAAATGTCTATACTCTCACAGGATTGGAACTTCAGTCTTTTTGGTTTTCCAAAAGTTTCTTTTCCATTTCCTGTCCACACAGTGTTTTTTGTTAGACTCCATGAAGTCTTTCCCTGTGTGCAAGCTATGGGAACCTACCCACTTATATCTCACCTTTGTGCCTCGTAATTTCTGGACTAAAGTTGGAAACATGTGCCAAGGGATAGAGCCAAGTTAACTATGAAGCTCATTATGCCTTTCTCTCTTTTCTTACAGGTCACAGCCTTATCTTTCTTGATATTAAATTCCTAAATTCTATATATTTAGGTTGGGTTTTAGCATTGTTTAGGTCAATAATACAATAATACAAGTGTGTAAAAGTTATTCTATTATAGTCCAATTAGATTTTACTTTTATCTTTAGATCATTTTATTTTTTACTGTATGATCTTCGGCAAGTTATAATCTGTGTTTCAGTTTATATATTTATAGATGAGAAGAATAATACCTCAGTCATATGTTCAATGAAGGCAGCTTCCTTATTCTTTTTACTCATTTCTGAATCTCTAATGACTATCACAGTACCTAACATTATCTAAGTCAACATATGCTCATTACTTACTACATTCATTCATTAATTTGAAAAATACCATTATGTGATTACTTACATCACAGAGATATTGTGGAGAATAAGTTGAATGAGAACATTTACCATATTACCATATTTTTTTAATTTATAAAATGCACCTGACCATATGACTCACATATTCCTCACATATGAGGAAAACAAGAGACATCAGAAAACGGTGGCTGGGAACAACCTGCCTTCAAGGTCAAAGTATATTTACAATACTTCAGTCCACAGTTGGTTAAACAAGTTTGCATAACATTTTTAATCAAAAATTTTTTTAAAAATTTAAATATTTTTCATTAGTATATATAAATAAATATAAGTTCCCTGCACTCAGACTTCAGCACCAGGGGGCTTTCACCCATAAGATGAACAGACATTTCCCCCCATCTTTTGGGGGAGAAAAAGGTGCATCATATGGTACAAAAATATGGTATATAATGTGGTCAGAAAATAACTCATAGTAAGGTTCCAAGACAATAGCAGATAAAAAGAAATAGTGTTTAAATACATTACTTAGTCACATAATCTATAGATACTCTATTTTAGAATATAAAATAGCAATATCTTAGGGAAATAGAGTGAACATGCTTCATATTAGGACTTCAAAAACTAGTTTATCAATAACACAATTAGTCTAACACATGTCCACTGTTTATTCTGTTTGGAGGATTTGTGAGTACATGCCCCCCAGTTGTTAGGCAACACATTGATTAGATGATTAGTTGATTGACCAGTGAATGTTCGGACTTTTGCCTACTTTAATGGGAAGGCTGGATGAACTTACTTGGCTGAATCTCTGCTGCACTCCCTGAGGATAGTACCATTGCCTGCACTAATGAGTTTCTGTACATGAATAGCTTATAAACAAGCCATGATTTCTGGCTTTCATGAACTACAACAGTGGTGAAGCATCTGGGAGAATAAATAGCAGGAGGGAACCAAATTTATAAAGCTCTAGAGTGATATTCAAGCCTCTGCTCTCTGGCAAAGCAATGGCCAGCTGATTAACAGTCCCTTTTATGCACTGTGCATTCATTTTCAAAGTGCTTCTTACATCTGTAATCTCAGTTAACTCTTATGTCATCCCCGGAACTAATAAAGGACAAAATTGCATGCCCCTATTTTGTAGATAAGGATATAGAGACTTGGAGCAAGATTGTTACTTGGCTATAGCCACAAAATATGAAGACTATGCTATTAAGTTTTGGAAATTTTGTGGCAAATATTTTTTATTTTGCTTTAGAAAGACTGATTTTCTATACCTTTATCCAAAAGGTATTGTTGGTGGTTTACAAAAATGAAGTAAATCTTTAGGAACACTGCCAACTTTCCTTTCTTCACATAGGTTGGCACATTCAAGTTTAATAAGACCTAGGATATCAATGGTACAGTTGCCTTATTCTTTAGTTGCTGAAATGAACACTCAGAGTGGTTGAAACGCTCACTGAAGCTTAACAGCAAGTTTTTAGTACAACCAGATGCTTTTTCTCATTTTATCTAATGCCATGTTGTTTTTGCAAGAGTCTCTCTGGCCTCTTGTTTCAAGGAATCAAAGAAAATAAGACAATGCCAGCTTTGGGGCCTTAGGTTGAGTTCAGGCCCTGACACCACTAAGAGGCTGTGCATTCATTTGACAGGTCACCATCAAAGAGAACTTTTATGAAGAAGGTGTTTTGAAACATCCAATCAGTAACACGGTTTTGTTAGCTTCTCTAACCTTAAGCTGAGTCAATCTGTATTGATTAGAACCAGTTGGGAAATGAATTACTGAGACTGATCTATAAAGAAATTCAATCTGGAGATGGAGTAAACTATCATCAGGATAACTTATTAGGCACTCCATACCACAAGCAAAATAAAGCAAACAAACAGACATAGACACAAAGGGCAAACTTTTTCAGGGAATGAAAATGACACTGGGGTTAGGGAATACAAGGCCAACTAATACCATAGTAATTGACCGTTTTTTAATAACCAACAAATCGATTCCTCTCTAACAAAGCATCTGAGAAGTCAGAATAAGAAAGAACTGTTTTAACAAAGAGGGATGGAAATGAGATTAAGCCCCTAGCATGGCTTTCTCGGTACCTATAAAATAGGAGTTAGATTCTGTCAGAAGCTACATTCTACAAAGAAGCCAAAATGGTTATCTTATTTAATTAGGAGGAGAAAAGTGTGTGGAGGAGAGATGGATTCTTCTCAGTAAGGTAAGGGGAAGCCAGCAAAGAGACTGAAATTTCCATTTCAAAAAAATTGCTTAGCAAGAGCAATTTTAATTGCTGCATCTATTATAAAAAATTAAAGGTATTTATATTCTGATGTATCTCACTGTATATCAGATATTCCTCACTTTAAACAATCAATATGTCCCTGAATAATTATGTGCAAATCAAATTTTTTGTAAATAAAATCCAATTTTAAATGCCCTTAGAAAGAACTTGCTATTTTAGAGAACCACTTTGGTGAATCCTTTTGTAAAACCTGAAATCATTCCCTAATTCATTATATTGAGAGCTTTGAGTTTTTTTTATAACTGAGGATAAATCAGGCCAATAGAAATGTGTCCCCTATTTCCTATTTGAATGAAAATATAATGAAATTAGGATAAAAATAGGATAAGTTAATGAAACATTCTAGCACAATTATATCTTCTATGAGATATTAACTTAGCCAACACCAATATTCCCTTGTATTTTCTATATTTGCAGTTTCCACAGTGAGCTTTGATCATTATTGCTTAACATTAGGACAATAGGACTAAGAACAAAAATCTGAAGCATTACTTGAAAGAACTTCAATAATTATCTAGTCTAGCCTTCAAAATAGATTTGTCATTACAACACTGCATATTAATAGCTACTTAGGTAAAGCTTTCACAATGTTAATGTGCTAAAATATTCAATCATATATCTATTCATTAAATAGTTGCTAAATATTTATTATGTGGGGAAATGGGTTCTGACTAAACAGAACCGCCTCCTATAGAATTCAATTTACCCATGAGGGCAGATAACAAAAGGTAACACAAATAATTGGTAGTTCTCAGTTTTAATACATATTCCAATATTAATATAGGTTAACATAAAAGTGGTCATGGAATATTGACTTGAGGCATTTATGTTTAATAGAATAACTTGAGGATTAATAGGATCTGAAACATAAAGGCTGGGTGGGGAGTAAATAGAATATAATAATACATGTGGGATGCACACATTTGAATCTGTGACTTGAGAAGGAAAGATAAATGTTGGCAGATGTTGATAGTTTAGGTGAAGTAGTAGAGGTGGATATGAAGACATGTAAACAGTTGAAAAATATATTAAGACATAACTAAATTATGAGCCATAGCTGAATGAAAGATGAAATGATGAAATGAAATGGAAATAAAAGATAAAATGAAAAGAGCCAAGAGTGGCATCTATATTCAGGTCTGTAAAAAAGAAAAGATATTGATGATATCTATTGAAAAGCATTGGAGGGGCCAGAGAGGTGACGCAAGCAATAGGGCGTCTGCCTTGCATGAGCTAACTTAGGATGGATCGCGGTTCGTTCCCCAGTGTCCCATATGCTCCCCCAAGCCAGTAGCTATTTCTGAGCACATAGCCAGGAGTAACCCCAAGTGTTACTGAGTATGCCCAAAAAACCAAAAAAAAAAAAAACAAAACAAAACAAAAACAAAAACAAAAACATTGGAGTAGGGGTGAACTGGAAAGAAAGAAAATATTAAATATCTGTGTAAAATTCAGAACATATTGAAGGGGATGTCAAGTAAGCATACAGTAATTAAGTCTAATTCTTAATCATTTTCACCAATTTGGTAAACCATGTTCATCACTGAGGAAGCCCTGAATACAATAACTACGTCTCCGTAGGACATGCAAAGTTTCCTCAAAACTTCAAATTTACAAAAACAAAATCCTTGGGGACTGACTATATCAGTGATATAGACAAATTATATTTAAACCATAATGTAGAAAGGCATTTTTAAAAAAATATGGAAACCTGGTGGTATAATTTAGTGCTTACAAATAAAATTAATTTTCTGTATCATTAAAATAAATGCAGCAGTATAAAAGAACATTTCATCTTTGACTCCAATCAATCAGCATCGTGATAGAAGAAATGAGCATCAAGCTCAAGTGTAAATCACTATAAAATATTTAAGCTCTGAGATACTCACCAGAGAGAAGCTTATTACATAGCAGGAAAGTGCAAATTTGTCAGAATTTTATTTTTACATATCTCATACTAGAAAGTTAATGCCTTTGTTTAGAGATATAAAAAGTAAGATAGGGCTTATTTATTTATCTAATCTCTCCTAATTCATCTTTTTATGCACTGGTTTCTCTTAGAGTCAAGTGTTTCCTTCCTGAGGATTCTTGAAATACCATGGACTAAGTCATCAGAAAAATTGTGGTATAAGCTTCTCTACCTGTTGCATATTTTAGAATTACACTTTAAAATAGTTGTAGTTATTTCATTAGGATTAGGCATCAGACCATAGTTACAAGATAGACAAAGGAGCCAAATTTTATATTTCTTCAATATTGCTGATGTGGTGTCTGGAAGCACCTTCGCCTTCTTAGCAGGAGAATGTGCTTGACAGTGAAGCCAATGCAAAGAAAGCAGAGAGACCTAGGTATGTGGTAATGGAAAGCACAGTTAATAGAATAGAATCCAAGAACATCATTTCAAGTTTTTTATTTGACTGCATCAACTCTTGGTATTTACTTTCTATAGAATTATGTATTTTATCTTCCATTTAATCAAATTTGGGTTGGGTATTTTTTTCTCCCTTGAGCTGAAAAAAATTCTAGCCAAGTCCATTTCTGTAATTTTACGAAAGAAAGAAAGAAAGAAAGAAAGAAAGAAAGAAAGAAAGAAAGAAAGAAAGAAAGAAAGAAAGAAAGAAAGAAAGAAAGAAAGAAAGAAGGAAGGAAGGAAGGAAGGAA
>PVKC010019805.1:0-18936 GCA_004027635.1 Crocidura indochinensis
GGGTGGGAGGGAGGGGGACTTGGGACATTGGGGGTGGGAATGTTGCACTGTTGAAGGGGGTGTTCTTCACATGACCGAAATCACAAACACATATGTAATCAAAACGCTTAAATTAAAAAAAAAAGGGAAAAAAATAAAAGAAGGAAAAAAAATTAGGCCTCCCAATTCTTACCACAGGCTGTGTTCCTCACACAGACTGTATAGAAAAAGGAGGTACAGTAAACGCACCCTATATACACTTCAACCCAGATCCTTGCCTGGTCTGGATAGGAAATTGGGGACAAAAAAAAAAAAGAAAAGCAAAAGTCATTTCTTACTGATCAAAATATATACATAGCACAAAGAACTCATACTTCTAAATATAAATGCACCTAACAAAGAATGAAAAATAAACCTAATTTTTTAAAGATAACTTGAAAGAAGACATTGATAGCAACACAATAGTAGTAGGAGACTTCAACAGTGCTCTGTCAACTTTCAATATATCAATTAGGCTAAAGCTAAGTAAAGAAATATTTGCCTTGAAGGAACAAATGGGAGTGGATCATATATGTAGGACTTTTAATCCCCAAAATGCTAAATGCATATTTTTCTCTGGTTCATATGATAAATTCTATAGAATAAACTTTGTGCCTAGAAACAAAAAGACTTCCACAGAATCAAAAAATAGAAACCATACCAAGAACCTTACCAGAACATAAAACATTAAAAATAGATGTCAATCACAAACAAATGAAAAAAAAAAACAATGAAAACATATGCAAGCTAAGTGAATCAGAGAAGATATCATGTGGAAAATTAAAAAAGGCTAATATCCTTGTTATAGTTATAAAGATTCTAAACAAAATACTAGCAATAGAAAAAAGATCATTCAACATGACAAAATATGACTCAAAGGGATTAAAGAATGGTTTTGGTTAAACATACACAATACATACAAGCTAGTACACATATTACCAATAAAATAAAAAATAAAAATCATATGGTCTATCAATAGCTTCAAATAAAGCATTGCATAAGGTCTTGTTCCTATTCATAAAAAATATCTCAACAAAATAGGAATAGACAGAAACTTTCAAAATCATCAAAGACAAGCCCACAATAAACATACTCAGGAAAAAAACTATATGTTTTCCTGAGTAATCAACATAACAAGTTTGCCCACTCTCATCACTTCTATTCAGTATTTTACTAGAAATATTTTCCAGGACTTTAAAGAAAAATATACCATGGAAATTAAGACAAGAAAACAAGAACTCAAGCTCTTACTATCTGTGGATGTCTTTTCTTAGAAAATTTTAGATTGTACCAAAAAGCTTCTTGAAAATATAGATTTTTACAGTAAAATGGCAGGCTACAAAATTAACATGCAAATATGTGTCGCTTTCCTATAGATATGATTAAAGATGAGAGATACTTAAAAATAATATCATTCTCAATTGTACCTCATAAAAATCAAGTACTTTGGATTCAACTTAATTAAAGACATGAAAAACCTGTACAGATAATACTTAAAAACATAAATTCCAGAAATAAAGGTGGACATGAAGACATTAAAACACATTTCCTGCTCATGTATCAAAATTATTAACTTAATTAAAATGGAAATAATCCCTAAAGTATCTTACAGACTCAGTGAAATTCCTATCAGAACTTGAAAAAACATAAAGTTTTTTTTCAAAGAAACAGATAAAACACTCAAGAAATTAAAATGGAACAATAACCATCCTAAACTTTCCTCAAGAAAAAGAAAATGGGGTCATCACTTCCATATTTCAAGCTGTAATATAAAGTGGTAGTAATTAAAATGACATGTTATTGGAATCAAGAGAAGTTATCATTGGAATCAAATTGATTTCCTCAGACAGGGCCCCAAGTTAATTTTTGGTAGGACCAAAATTATGAAATAGAGCAAGCAAAATTATGTGTTGCTGGGAAAAATTTGACAATTACATGCAAGGAAATGAATTCAGACCGAACTCAAACATCATGCACAAAGGTCAAATCAAGATAGATTTTAAAGAAATTTATATTAAACCTGAAACCATAAGGTGCATAAAAGGAAAGTAGGAAGTACTCCTCAAGCTATTAAAGCTCAGAGAATCTTCCAAGAATGAAACAATACTGATAAAGCAAATGGAAATAAATTTTGTTGTGATGATGGTTTTGGAACTTGCTTCCAGGATTGCATGTTTTGAGTTATATAGCTTTCTGAAGGTAATTCATTTATTTCAGTGCTTTATAGGGGCCACCTTCTTGGTTATGATAGCAAATATCTTATTTATTGTGCTACAGAAGAAAACACTTGGTACATATAATAATAATAGTGCCAGCTATCCAACTTGAATTCTAATGCGACTAAAGCAGGGTCTATACTACTGAAGCTCTTTCCTGGTCTTTCTGAACCTAACTGTACCAGCCTATTTATACTTTTCAACTAGAGGTGACCATTTTTAAAATACTACTCTAATGTAGCATATTTATGGTGGAGCAATAAATATATAAAAGCCTGTATGAACTACTTCTATGTGTGATCAATTGGGTAATTCTTATAATTATTTTATTAACTAATGTAATGAAGATGAGAGGTGGAAGAGTGTATAAAAGAAGGAGAGGAAAAATTGAAACAAACACCTTATTTTATATGCCAAGTTAAACACATAGAAAGAAGGAGCACATAACTTTGGGGCAATACAAAATGATCACAAGTACAAGAAAAATGTATTGTTAGCGATTATATTTGTGGTATAACTTTAACACATGCTGTGTAGCTCGAAGAGAAAGAAAATAAATTACATGTTCATAATTCAATAAAAATAAAAGAGAAGAAAGGTTGAAATCTATGAAATTACAAAAATCAATAGGAGACCAAAAAAGTCAATGTAGGGGAAAGCTGGTGAGATAATACAGTGGAGACAGTGCTTGCTTGACACAAAGTACAACCTTGACCTTCTATCTAGTCCTGCAAACACAAGAGTGATTCCTGAGTGCAAAGCCAGGAGAAACACGTGAGCATTGCTAGGTGTGGCCCACAAACAAACAAACAAAAGGTCAAGAGGATCCAACAAAATAAACACTACATTTGAAATTTTTCATTATAAAATAATAATTTTCATTACATGATTAAATTGTTTAAAATGTTGCATAACTCAGCAAGCAAAGAAGGCATGACCTCCTGAAACACTGAGTATTAAAACAATATTATTCTTAGATTTTAGAATCCTCTCTGCCAGAATGTATTACAGTTTCTTGCAAATGTGACTAATTTTAGTGTGATCTAGTCTTAGAAGCTAACATCCTTCTAAAATGTTTTCCTAGAAACTCTGGTGATAGGAATGTATACTAATGGTGGGACTGATGTCAACATTTTATATGCCTAGAATTCAATAATTAATAACTTTGTAAACCATCATTCCTTTAAATAAAAAATTAAAATAAATCAAACTAATTTCACATGAGTACAAGGTAAGCAGGAGACTATATAGAACAGTTAATGGTGATTAGTTGAGGTATTTCAACAAGAACCAAGTTGTGTTTGAAGTTTCGGATTTCCATAGTTTAATTTGGAACATGAATGCCTGCTATCTTCAAGCCTCCATCCAAATTGGAAAATTCATAATTACTGTTGCCTAAATAAAACCCACCATCTTTGACCTTTAGTAATGTGCTTTAATTCCCATTTTTCTTTCAAAATAATTAATTTCCATTAACAAATTTATAAAAGATGAAAAAATTCATCGCCAGCATTTCAAAGATGTTTGAAGATGCATACCAGGGACACTTTTAATATCAGTAATTATAAATTACAACAACTATAAACATTGAAAAAGAAAAATTTCAAGTACTACTATGATATATATATATATATATATATATAATATGTAGAGAGTTTTCAAGGAAAACTCTTTAGAAGTGTCTACTACACAAACATAAGATTAATTCATGGGCCAGAGAGATAGCATGGAGGTAGGGCATTTGCCTTGCATGCAGAAGGAAGGAAGGAAGGTGGTTCGAATCTCGGCATCCCATATGGTCCCCTGTGCCTGACAGGGGTGATTTCTGAGCATAGAGCCAGCAATAACCCCTGAGTGCTGCTGGGTGTGACCCCAAAACAAAACAAAACAAAAGATCAAGTCATATAAGAATGATAGGAAATTTACTAATAATTGTTAAAAAATACATAGGGCAAATAAGTGTTCTTTCTAGTTTATGCCTCAGGAGAGCCTGTGAGATACTATTATTATTCTTCAAATGCAGTTTTTATACCTGAAAACCATGAAACTACATTCAAGATCACATTACTATTAAGAAGTGGTGCCAAGTTTTTAAATTTATAGTTTTCCTAAGCCATCAGTTAATAATTGTATCATAATGGTAAGTTTTCTTGTTCTGAGCATTTACAGTGTTTTCTATTATGTAAAGGTGAAGGCAACGGTGATTGTATTATCAAATTTAAATCTCAAAGTAGACAAAGTAGAAATAATGTAAAAAGCACGCCATAGATAACTATCATTAATATAAAGTTGATGGTCGTCTCAAATGTCCAAGGGAACAAGAATTCAAAAAGAAAACCACCCTGAAATTTTCCCTTTAATATTGTCAAGCTATAAGCTCTCAGATAGTAAAATGATAATTTAAGTACTGGTCTTAGGCTAAGGTACACAAGAAACAATATAGTGGGCCTGAAAATCATGTTCTACCGGTTGGAAAGGTCTACATAAAAGCACAACTCACCAAAGCTGATAAAGGAGTTCCGGGTTTATAGTTCAAAAGTTGGAACTCAAAATTAGTATGTTAAGAGTATGGGGCTGCAAAAATGGTACAGTGGGTAGGGTATTTCCCTTGTATACTGCTGACCCAGGTTTGATCTTCATTATCCCTATGGTACTCTGAGCCTGCCAGAAATTACTCCTAAGCATAGAGATAGGAGTGCTTACCTGAGTACCACCAGGTGTGACCCCAAAACTTAACAAAACAAAAACAATAAAAAAAATCAAGAGTTATGTACATACTAGATCAATATGTTTGAAAATGTGCCTAGAGATTTGGAAGTGACACTGAATTTTTTACATTGAATCTTTTATTTATTCAAATCTTTCTCAATATGTTCAGTGAAAGTATTACTGTGTTTAAAATGAATCACATTATTGTAGATTTGACCTGTTGATTAGGCCCCAAACTCTTGTAAGAATAATATTGCCGTCATTCATAACAACTTCAAATAATGTCATATCGATGGTATCAAAAAGGTAGAAGTATTGCTGGAGAGAATACTGTGGGTAAGTCACTTGCCTTGCATGTAGCTGACCTAGGTTTGATTACCAGCACTTCACACGGTCCCCTGAATACCAGAAGAAGTGACCCCTGAGTGCAAAGCTGAGCAATAAGTCTTGAACACAGCTGGCTGTGATTTCAAAAATACAGAAATGATAGGGAGCTGAAGTATTTTATATTAATGAAATTCTGACTTTGTCTTTCACTGTCCTTCATGAAACAATACAAAATTAAACAATATTACATATGCATACATGTTGAATAAAATATTTTTTTCTGCATTTCAGGACCAAACTGCTTTGCAGAGACAGCCGTCATCCCTGCGGGCAGAGAAGTGAAGACGGATGAATGCACCATTTGCCATTGTACCTACGAAGAGGGCACATGGAGGATTGAGCGGCAGGCCATGTGCACGAGACATGAGTGCCGGCAAATGTAAGATTGGATAAGCACAGACTGATTTTTTTTTTAGTATATTTTACTGATGTGAATATTCTAAAGATTCTGGGAATGATCAACCAAAAGGAGAAGATCTTTGATGAGGAATAATGGAAAACTGTCTGTCCTTTTTCTTGCCTTGTAAAATTTGCTAGCAGCAAGAGAAGGAAATGGATGTATTTCAAAATACCAAGGACTTTGGTCAAAAACTCTTCTCTAAATAAATGTGCTATTTTCACAGTAAGTACCTAAAAGTACACTATTATATATGAAATGTATTTCTATGACCCCTCTATTAGATCTTATATAAATGTTTTCTATAGATGCAGATTAAAATGCTGTGCTGTCAACCCTCCTCACTGTGTTCCTGCAGATCTTTCTCAGTTCTGATTCCATCACTTGGGATGGACTGTTATTGTTCCTGATTCTTGGAAGAGTGAGCCACTAATTACTAATAAGGTAGTGAACAAAATTCTACTAGCATCCTGCCAAAATGACGTTTCCCCAAATGCTGTTTCTGTGGAATATTCAACCTCATGTATGTTCACAATATTTCTTTCTTACGTTAGCTTCTTTCTTCTCCATTTCACTCATTAGGGTGGTACAAGCACAAGGATAATATGTTTTCTAATTCTTGCAAGACTCTCACATTGTGAGACAAATACACGCACATGTTTAATTTTCATTTTCATTGTTTTCTCTTCTAGGGCATGGTTTTAAATAATTGTGTATACCGAGGAGCAATGGTAGTGGGAAATCTGCATGATTTTTCCACCTTAGTTATGCAGTAAAATAGGGTAATCACTCAGAGCTTTGAAATGTGCTAAAAAAAAATAAAACTTCCAACAATCCCGTATTGCGACCTAAATATAGAACAAGCATCTCCTGATTCTACCAGGTATCAGGATTCTACAAGGATTTGTGTTTGAATGATCATGTTTCCCATGTGGACAGAGCATCATCTCAAGTTGCAGCCTTTTCTTTGTAATCCTCCAAACGCCAAGTGAGAAGGAAGTTCTGTCCCGTCCAGGTCCACCCAACTAAGAATACTGAAGACCAGCTGTGCTCTCTACCTTTGCATACATCATTATAGTGATAGATGATTCCAGGCTGACTCTATTTCTTCGTGTACATGGGAGAAAAATGCCACATCAAGTCTGTTAGTCTGATTGTCACATAATTTATTCTTCTATCAATCACATCAGTACTTGAAACATTTATATAAAAAGTCAGGTTGGGAAGCAAAAGTAATATCACGATTTTGAAGCCTTTAAATATCCCCATTCATTTATTAATTCTAATGAATGAAACAATTCTAATTAATGAATCACCTTGAAGCACTAAGTGTGAAAATAAAATAAAAGAGAATGATTATTTTTACCTTATATGAATTTTTGGTCTATAGAATAAAATTTATTAATAATTATAATTCACTGTGGCAGAAATTAAACTAGAGGTCAGCAAAAGATAGTAGAAAAGCTTCCTTTATGCAGAGAATAGTCAATCTCATAGTAGCCTTCCAGTATGTAAGAAAAACATTAAGGGACCAAAGTTCAGTGGGTATTGTACACAGCTGACCAATGGCACCATATAATAGTCCCCAGAGCTCAGAGACAGGAGAAATCCCAGAGAATGTAATAAATGTTTGTAACCCAGTTGTATTCCTCAAAAATCGATGATTCAAACTGAAAAATGGTCAAAATTTGAGATACTCTGTCATTAAAAATTGAACAGTGTGGCAAAGAATTAACTAAATTGAGTAATTTATGTATACTTACATTTAATTTTTATCAATGTCTATGAAGATATGCCATTCATAACGCATGTTGCAAACATATTTTCGTGAAAATACTCAGGGAATGTATTACTTATTCTCAGGTATGATCAAGCTTTCCAAAATTGATTTTCTGGCAATAATGGAGCTAGCCAGCTTTTTATTACTACATATGGACTCGTATGCTCTAAGGTCATCTCTCCATTGTTCAGGATAATTTTTTTAGACCAAGTCATATACATTTATGATTTTGACAGACAACACATGACACAAACCTTCATGGTAACTAACAGGTTTCAATAGCATGTCAGTAGTCTTTCCTGTCCTGTCCAGTCGGTTGCAAAGATTGTGTTAATGAGACCCCAGAGTCTCCGTCTTTCTCATGCTAATGTGATCACCTTCATAACGGACAGTGGACAGTGACTTCTGAGATCATTATATTGATATCTTAAGTGTTGAGAGAATTTTAGAATTTCTGATACTTAGTTATATAAAATATGTAAAAAAATGATGTGGAAAACAAATTTTACCCTTTCTAAACTAGGATGTTCATCCTTGTTGGAGATCAGTGAAAAATGGAGTTCAGAAGCTGGTCCTATGCTAAAATGACTTCTCATTCCCTCTCTACTTTTGATTTATCACTGCTCTTTCCACTGAGAAACAAAGGGTAAAACAAAACAACCAACACTTAGATTAGTAACAGTGCTTCTCTTGAAAACAAAGTGTTATTTTCAGTTTTGTCTGCAAGAGACATTCATTTATTACTATGCTCTTTATTTCTTACCATTAATTTAGACTTCTACAACTATAAAGCTGCCTGGATTGACATTTTTATTTTCTCCTTTTCCAAAAGAGCACATTATTAACATTACTAACAATAAAACTGTTGCATTTTAAGTTTAATATGCTTAATAACTGAGTTCACTGAGAAAAAGATGAGTCAGTTCCTTGAATCCAAAATAATTGTTAAATAATGTGAAAAGTCACGAAATCAAATGCAAAAGTTCTAAGAGAGTCATACTGCATCTGTAAAGTTTCTCGAATCACTTTGAAATTATTATATAATCCTGGTACTTATGAAGAATGCTGTTTCCATTGTCACTGAAATTTAATGGGAAATTATGATTACACATATATTTGTAAATGAATGTTTGAATGTTGTTAATGAATATCAGATATAATACTCAGAATATTTCTAAAAATAGAAAACTACTTATGAAAGAAACAGTGATACTGAAAACTGTTAAATGATATTTGATACTTTTCAAGTTAGTTATATTTCTTCAGTCATAAATTATTTGCTATTGTTTAAATCTGTCAATATTCTTAAACTTCACAGATGTCTGGGTAACTTCCCAAATTTATTCCTGTATAAAACATAGTAAATGCTATGTTCCAGAGACTGCATTAGACTAGCACAAGAGATAAAATGATTGTGTCCATGACAACATATAACTTATATAAAATGAAACTAAGTTTATACTTAATCATTTATATATATTTACTCCTTTATTTTTCTTTTCATATTTTTAAGGCAATGTGCTGCTACAAAGTTGTTCATAATGGAGTTGTTTAAAAAATAGAGCTGTTTCAGGCATACAATGTTCTAATACCAATCCCACTACCTAAGTTTTCTTTTCTCTACCAATGTCTCCAGGTTCTCTCTCAAGGTCCAGCTTCTCTCCCAACTTCCAGCTTTTCTTGCAACATCCACGAGGCATATAACAAACTAATTTACTACCACTTGCTTCAACAAACCTAAAGAAATGGCATTATCAGAAAATAAATCATTAAAAGACAATTTGTTATGATTGATTGCTATCTTATTTTAACATATGTAAATAAAAAATTAAAATAATTTAATACAGTACAGTATATTGCCTATCCTATTTGCATAGCTGTCTTATTCTGGCAACTAAAACATACTGCATTAAATTTTATTTTGTATTTAAATCTTATGCCTTTATTTTATTAATATTTCTTCACTGTAATTATAGTAGACAAATCTTCATACATTTGAAAATTTCCTCACTACTAATATGCCTAAAATTATCCTCCATAATCCTCTAACATAAATGTTGTGTATATTCAATGTACTAAAAATATATAAATTTAAATTAAATATTTCTATTTTATTGTTTTGATGTTAGGCAGCTAAAAATTTTTGTCCATTATATGAGTAATGTAAAGCATACAGCATTTCAAACATTCTTGAAAACCACAACCATCATTTTAAATATAGATTATATTAGCACATAGTACATTTATTTATGAAAGACAAATATATTTGTTGTTTTATGCATGAAAATAAAAATTTTGTTAGCTCATTAAAAGTTCACGATTCCATAAAATGCAATATAATAGGAAGACATTTTTTAGATGTTATTCATCGATATTCAGTGTAGTGGTGTTGTTTTAGTATATTCATTAATGAGTCAGCGTTGGGTTTGGGATGGTGAGACCTTTCTGGGCTAGATCCGGTTCCCACCACGCCTATGGCATGGCAGGTCCGAAAGTTGCCGGGTGAGGGTGGAGAGATTCACAAAACAGTCGAATGAAGTTCCAGGAGTCAGCAAGCTTTATTTCATAGTCCCTACCGCCATGCACACCTCCCCATACGAAGCCTATTTCTAGCATCTACTTCTCTGCTCCTTCTGGACTCTCTCGGCCTCTGTCTCCCTTTTAGCTGCTTTTTCCAGGCTTCCTAACTGGCTTCCAGGCTGACTAACCCCTTTGGTGAAGTTACTGTTGCTGCTTCTTCCATGATGCTCAGTTGCTACTGCTGAATCTGATGCTGAATCTCTGATGATGATGCCTCTCCTCCACTTCTCTCTCTAACTTTCCTTCTTGTCCCCTCCCTTTCCTCCCTGCAGACTCCTCTATCAGCCCATTCCAGGTGTGGGCGGTTCTGATCATTCAGGTGGGATAAATAAGCAGTTGGGGTAGGGGATACCCACATTGTGGAATATAAATTAGTCAACAGACACAAGAGTAATGGACAGGTTTACTGCTACAATCTCCTCACTGGCTATCTCAAGTAAAAAGAACATTAGTAAACAAATAAAGATCTTAAGTGATGAATAGGAAAAACTGGGGACCCCCCAAAAAAGGATAAAACCTTTCACAACCAAAAAGAGTTAAATGCACAATCTTCTCCAGTGCACACTGAATATTTTCTAAGATTGATCACATTTTTAATGCAATTCAAATATCAAATATTATAAATAGATATTTACACAAAAATATAAATTATATAAATTAATTTTGCAGAACACAATGCCGTAAATCTTGCAAAAACACAGTAATATAAATTTAAAATAAAATGAAAGTTAGTAAAGCTCATATATTTGGAGAAATACAATATCCTGCTACATAACAATTGAATAAAAGAGAAAATACAAAAGTAAATAAAATCTTCCTCAAGACAAAAAAGAATAAATACACAAATTATAAGAATTTATGTGGAACAGCAAAAACATAATAAGGCAAAATTTCCTAATAATACAAGCTTATATCAGGAAAGAAGAAAACGTTCAAATGTGACCTAAACTCACATCTTAAGAAATTATAAAAAGAACAATAAATGAACCAACAAATGAGTAGGTGGAAAAAGGGAAGTAGAAACTAGAAAAAATAGAAACTATAAGTAGAAACTAGAAAAAGAACAACAAATGAACCAACTAATGAGTAATCGGAAAGAAGGAAGTAATAAAAATAAGAGCTAAAATCAATGGTACATATCTAGACAATAATAGATAAAGTCAATAAAAACAGAAGTTGATTTTTCAGTGGAATACATGAAGTTGAACACACCCTGAGCTAGACTAAGAAAAATAAATTAATCAAATATGAAATGGGTGAATTACAACAGATTCATCATTAATACAAAGGATTAAAAGAGTTTACTACCGGGTTCTGGAGAAAAACAGTGACTTGCATGTACCTGATCTGGTCTCAATCCCTAGAACTCTATTTGTTTCTCTAACTCTGATCACTGAAAGAAATAATTCCTGAATGCAGAGCCATGTGTGACCCCTGAGCACCCCTCTCCAAATAAATGGTTACTATAAAGAACTTTATGTCAGTAAGCTCTAGACACAAAATAATATCGGTAAGATCTGGCATCATACAACCTCTCAAAACTGAATTGGAAAAAGTGGAAAATCTGAACAAACCAATCACGGGTAACAAATTTTGATTTATGATTTTTTTCCCAAATTAAACAATTGGAACAGAATTTTTTCCTAAAATTTTCCTAAAATTTAAAACACTTCTGAGCTAGAGCCTATACTCCTCTAACTCAAAGTATGAAAGAAACAAAATCAGATAGAGATCAATCACTCAAAAGACCTGATCTGATGAATATCAGTGAAACTATCTTCAACAATATGTTAGCTATCTAAACCAACAAAAAGATGATCACAATCCTATCTGAACTGATTATAATCCTATCAAAAGGACTAGACACCACGAGGAGGTGTATTTTATTTACCCTAGGATTGAAGGACACATAATACATGCAGTTTAATAATGTAACAAGTTATATTAGAAAAGTAATGATAAAAATAATATTTGCATGTCAACCTATTTCAACATGTCAACATATGTAGTAGAATTATCTAAGAACTAGGATAGGGTCCAAAATGCATTCATGCTTTCAAAACCTTAATATTGGTCCCTGGAGTGGAAAGGGTGTTCGCCTGGTATACAGCATACGGTGGTTCAATATCCGGTATCCTAGTCCATCCAAGCCTGCCAGGAGTTATTCCTTAGTGCTGAAGTCAGGAATAAACCCTGACCATTACCAGGCTCCAACAAAATAAAACTAAAAAAAGTAAATAAATAAACAAAAAAACAGTCATATACACTTAAAAGAGATGTAACTAAATATAGTTATAACCATTTAAACCAGACTCAAAGCTACCAATCATTCTCAATGATAACAAAACTGAACTCCGTTCCTCCTCTGAGATCAAGAAAAAAAACATCAGTATATGCTCATTTTCTACACTTTTATTAAATTCAGCTCTAAACATTCTCAGCTCGGTAATAAAACAAGAAAAATATTGGTAAAGAGGTTAAATTATCATTGTTTTATGGCAGCTTGTTGTCAGAAAGAGATCCAACCAGGAACTATATAAAGTACACTGAGTAAGACATAAGCAGAAAGCTGGAAGATTTGGAGCTCAAAGGTTTATTCAATAATCTGATACCAGTAAAAACTGCCACAAAATCATAAATAAACAAATTGAGTATATCAAATTGAAATGTTTCTGTATTGGGAATAAAAATCATGGGCTCAAACTAAATGACATCTAAATGAATGGAAAAATGTTTGCATTTAATACATCAGATAAAAGCATGCAATCTAGGACATATAAGATGTGCACAATTATCAACCAGAATTTCAAAAACTTCATCAAAACTGGGAAGCAGGAATGAAGAAACACTTCTCAGAGGAAGACAAAGGACTCACCAATAGGCACATAGAAAGCGCTCATCATCATTTATCATTAGGGAATACTAATCAAGAAAACAATGAAATATCTCACAAAGTGAAACTGGCACATATCAAAAGTAGTAGGAATAATTTATGCTTGTAAGAATTGATTAAAAAGAAATTCTTATCCATTATGCAAGGGGATTGTTGTCAGTTCAAACCCTATGGGGGGAAAATGGTAGGCAGAAAACTCAGAATTGAGATGCTATATGACCCAGCAATCCACTTTTCAATATCTTGCTCCAGGGCAAAACCAATCACTCGAAAGGATACATGAATGTCATTATTCACTAGTGTGTATATACACACTTAGTACAATAGCTAAATATGGAATCAAATGTATTTATAGAAGAAATTTTTATGAATGTGTATTATAATGGAAGACTATGAAGCTATAAGAAAAGATGAGTTTATGCAATGTGCTGATTGGGGCCTAAAATATGTTGAGTGAAGCATGATAGAAAATGATAGGCAAATTCAGGATGTTCTTATTTATCTGTGGTATACAGAATAACTGGAAGAGGAAATAGACTGTAGTAAAGAGAGAATGCTTGGTTCAAACTAGACACCAGGACTTAAAAGGAGAAACAGAAGGACAGAAATTAAGGCGGATAGGAAGATGAGAAAAAGAAATAATGTGGAAAAGGTATTTGGGTTTTGATTATGAATGTGATGTGGGAGAATGGCATAGCTATAAATTCAAAGCACAAGCTACAGAATAATGAAAACATAAATTTACACAAGAACCACCAAAATGTGTTATGTGTCTGTGAAGATGGCAGGCAGAGAGTAGGAGCTGAAGGTGGGGTGATTATGATAAAGTATTGGAACATTGATTGATGTATGGAATGGATGTGAAAATATTTCTGCCTAAATCACAATTAATAACTTTGATAATCACAATTTGATTTTAAACATCTATTCATTTATTCTGGATTTTACAGTTTAAAAGAGTACATTTTAGCATAGTTTTCTATACTAATATCTTTGATTTCTTCTTTATTGGTTTATGGGTTAGTTCTGATTCTTCAATCAGAATTACTCTCTGAATTACTCAGAGGATTATCTGAGATGCGTTGAGACAAATCGAAGTTGGTCATGTGCAAAGCAAGCACCCTACTCACTGTAATATTGCTTCAGCTACAATATTGCTGAATGATCTGTGTGGCTTATATGATGTTGTATTTAACTTAATATATTGAGATGTTTTCTCTCTTTTTATTGATAAATTTTGGTAAATTTTTCCCTCATTTTTATTCTTCCAAAGAACTAGCTTCTGATTTCACTTACTCTTTGTATTGCTTATTCTTTGTATTAATTATACAGAGACAGAAACTACTTATTGGTTAAGGGAACAGTAGATCAAGACGTGCTAATTCTTACCAATAACTATACACTTAATGAAAGATCAATACACTTCACCAAATCATTGGATCACAAATAAAAAGAAAAAAATTTAAAAAACATAATAGTATGAGACTTCAGCACTTCATTTTCACTACTAGATAGAAAAATAGATAAAATATCAACTATGATGCAATAGCCCTAAATGTGCAGTTAGAACTTAGTATTATAAATGGACATGTACAGGGATATTAATTCTCCAGAACAAACCTGACTAAACATTATTTTTTGTTTGTTTGTTTTTGTATTTTGGGACCACACTCAGGTGGCACTCAGGGGTTACTCCTAGCTATGTGCTCAGAATTCATCCCTGGCTTTGGGGACCATATCGGATGTCGGGGGATTGAACCATGGTTCATCCTAGGCTAGCATTGGCAAGGCAGACACTTTACTGCTCCATGCCACCACTCTGGCCCCTAAACACTATTTTCTAATGCACATGAACTGTCCCTATGAGGAAATCAAGGATGAGAGAAAGTATTTCTTGTATAAAATAAGATTGAAGTAACTAGCTATCATAATCTAGGACTACAAAGCTTTTCCAATGAGAAAATTTATAGCAATGCAAAACTAAATTAAGAGAGACAGAAAAGGTCTAAGACAATAAATAATCTAAACATGTAATTTAAAAATCTAGATAAGATATGTCAAGTAAACTCAAAAGGATATAGAAGGAAGGAAATAATAAAAATCAGAAAATAAGTCAACATATTTCTTAGAATAAAATGAAAAGAATGATGCATGGCAGTATGTAATGTCTTTCTACAATTTTCTACAATTTCTACAAAACTATAATTATTCTATTTCAGGGCCCGGGAGAAAGAAAAAGAAAAAAAAATAGATAAAAAGAAAAAAATTATTCTATTTCTGTATATATAAATATCTAAGTATATATGTATATATATACACACACACAAATATATATATATGTATATATATGAATTTACTTCATAGTTTTCCAAAATCTACTATTAGGCAATTAACAAATTTAAGTAAATATTTATGTTAGGTCTTCTGAATACATTTAGCCTAATAATTTGTCATTGAAATGTGAAACATTATTGCAGTTTGTATAGAAATGTCAAGTCTCAGAAATATTCAAAAAATTAGATTTAGTTGAGTCATCATGAAAATAGAATCAAACTATTTAACTCTCAAACATGCATTTGAAAACATATTTTCTACTTTTCTCAAAAATAGGAGAAATTAAAGAATATATCCTTCTAATTCAGTTATGTCTATATGACACTTATGAAAGCAAAAGTTAGCATTTTTTGAAAAAAGTCACCATAAAATGTATTTTGACACCTCACCACACCATGTCTAAATACACTTTTGAAATATCAATAGCTTTTATATACATTTGATTAGGCTTGGCCACACTCTGAAACTTCTAAAATAAAATATAGTGAAACTAGAACACGTAGTTTTCCAAAAACTAAGCAAAGTAAACTAGGCCAATAATATAACAAGCTCTATATACACATTTCACATTTCTTCACATGATATTAAGGAAGTAAAAATGAAGATAAGGAATTTGTACAAGTGTTACAAAATGCTTCACAAAATCATTGGATCACAAATAAAAAGAAACACATTAAAAAACACAATAGTATGAGACTTCAGCACTTCATTTTCACTACTAGATAAAATATCAACAATGATGTAATAGCCCTAAATGTGCAGTTAGAACTTAGTATTATATATGGACATGTATAGGGCTATTAATTCTCCAGAACAATGACACCAAGTATGTCTGATTTCAATATTCTATGTCTGGAATAGCATTGTAATGCATAAAATAGTCTTCCAGTGCATCCGTTGCTTATTTCATTCAAATATTTATAAGGTGCTTTTCAAACTTTTACAACTATGGGTTTACTACATGCAAATGACACAGGATTATGAGGAAGGCTCTGAAAGCTATTCTCTAGGGCTGTCCAGTTATCTCTAAAGGAGGCAGTTCAGTGAGTGCCACAAGACCTAAGTCACTCAGGAACTTCAAAGCAGGGAGGAGAGCTAGCTCGCTGGTAGGCATTTTGCAGCTGCTTTTCCCAGATAGAAAGCCAAATGCCAAATGCCAAATGCCGACTGTTGGGCCACCTCAGAGAGGAAGCGCCAGTATGTCTGTGAGGCTAGGACTGCCAGGTGCTGTTCTGAGTGACTTTACACAGGGGATTTCTAAGCATTTTCTATTAAGTTTGCGAAATAGGTAGTACAATGATCACTTCCTTATTATTACAAATTATGATCCTAAAGATACTCAGGCCACAGGAAGAGAACTCTGTGCTAGATCTATGAATGCAGTCTAAGAACAATTCCAAAAGCACTCTTTAGGAGTGGTTCTGGAGGAGGTAACCCCCACTTGTAGAAATAAGATAGTGCCCGAGTGTCTTCAGGGTCCCTATACACTACCTAGTTGGGGAAAAGGAGCACTCTTCCTTCCACACACAGTCCAAACCTTCCAGCATGGGTTCAGTAGAGGCCTTTATCTCCATCGTACCCTGTGTCATGATAAGGACAAACTGGTGCCAGGAAACTTAGCAATAAAATGTCTCCACAAAAGGAATATAACTTAGCCACAGGGTTTGAATCTTATCTAGAACACTTAAATGATCCTCTCTGAATGGGCAAAGGAGCTCTGGGGGCTAAAGAAATCATCTCCTGGCTCCTAGCTGAAATAAGCAGGCTCTGGTACTGTGTTATCCAGAATGAGGACCTGCTGCCTAAAGTTAAGAACAAAAAAGATCTATGAACTATCTCAGAGAGATTCTGACCAAAAATAAACAGGTGAGAGTGAGAGGAAGTTAGTTCATATGACTCAGGACTGTGCCGACCCTACAGCCTCTACTACCTTCATGCTACATCCTTTGCTGTCTGTGATACAAGAAGTCATCAAGGCAGATGTAGGCCACAATGTCATAGGGTATAGGAACACTGACCTCTAGACTATCTCCAAGGGAAGCAAAAGCCTTCTCTGACTCAGTCTTGGGAGAGTGCCATAGGAACCTTCAGAATGGAGAGTCAAAGACTAGGGATGATTAGAAGATAGAGACAATGAGAAAAGGTATCTCAGAACTCATGCTGGAAGGATAGATGCGTGCCTAATCCATGGTGGCCTTTTACAAGCCACTTATACTGCAGTTTATATTTGCAATCTTCTTGGACCACTGAGACTTAAGGAAGAGAGGAACAGCCCTTTGGGATTGCTAGAAAAAAAAAAACCTGAATCCCTTACCTACGACATATCCCTCTCTAAGGGATAGTGGAGATCACAGAGAAGGAAGCCAGACAGACCTTTCATCTATCTTAAGGATGGCATCATGGTGCTAACTAGTGGGTGGATGCCCATTTATCTTTTTTTAATCTTCATTATTTTTCTAATACATCTATATTACTAGGTATCAAAAATCAAATAAACAGGTAACAGAGAACTTGAATTTGGCAACACTTACCACTCTTCTGCTGTGTGTGTGTGTTTCTGGAAGAGTCCCCAAATGACACAGGAGCAGTGATGGTGAGTCTCTGTGTTATAATGTCCATGATTCTTTATTTCCTCAATATTTTCAATAATAAAAATAGTAATAAAGGTGTTCAGATTCAGAGTTTGAAAAGTTTATGGAATAGTAAAAGGAAAGAAGGATTTTGGGGGAGGAACTTATTATAGGACAATGTTTTCTATAGAAAAACAAAGTATTTTCTGTAGAACAGAAAATCTACTAATACTACTGGTGTTCATGAATTCCCTTGAACTTTACCCATCCCTTTGAATCCCATCAGTTTTATTCTCTCACCCCCCTCCATTATAATTATTTCCATTTCTTCACCATTCTATAGGGTCAAGGGTGATCTAGGCATCACCCTCAGTACCTTTCAACCATTGCATTTCCTCATCCAGTTATTCTAAATAGAATATGTAAGTTAGATCATTCAGTGTTTATACTACTTCTAGCTTATTTAACTTCATATTGTCCAGAATCTGTTTTGTAGAAAATTGCAAGATTTGATCATTTCTAAGTATTCCATTGTGTGTAAAGACCACATCTTCATGATCCACTCATCTGCTGTTTCATATCTAAGTTAATTCCAAATCTTAGCTATTGTACTGAGTGCTGACATGAATAGTGGCATGTCTATATCTTTTGGAATGATTTTCTCTCAGGAGCTACATCTCCAAAAGAGGTATTGCTAGATCAAATGACAGCTAAATTTGAATTTAGTGAGAGCCCTCTATGCTGTTTTGTATAACTCTATAACAAGAGTACCACCAGCAGTGGATGAGAATTTAGTTTCATCACATCCTCACCTACGCAGATAGTTGCTACTGCATTTGATAAGTACAATCTTACTGGTGGATTGATATGTCATGTACAACTTGATTTGGATTTCATTAATCACAACGAATGATGAGCATTTATTCATATGCCAGTTGGTCATCTAACATCATTATCTCAGAATTGTGTTAATTTCCTCTCCCCATTTTGATGGCTGTTTTAGATATTTAAATTGATCTTTCTGAATATAAATCTGGGATATTAACCCTTTA
>PVKC010019806.1:0-18447 GCA_004027635.1 Crocidura indochinensis
TCTTTTTGTTGTGTCTGCAAACTTTCTGCTCAGACGTGAATGATAAAATCAGGCCTCTGTAAATAGAGATTTTGGTATTTGCACAGGTCATAGGATGGAGCCTAAGCAAGAGTCTTTCTTTACAATTCTAGAAATTCTGTTCCAACACTATCATGTGCTTTGGGACTATTTTTAAAAAGACTGCCTCCTTGGAAAACTCAGACTTTTACCAAGGGGACTGTTTTAAGCAAAAGCAGTGTTGTATTTCAGCTGTGTCAGTGCATGGATTTACTCAGCCACAGCAACACCACCTGTGTCTCAGCTTGTCTGGGATATCCTAGTGAGAATGTAGACAATCAGTCACAAGCAATGCATAGTGCTTGATATTAACTCCCACTTGGAATTAATACCCCCAGTCCAGAAGCTGAGGGTTCAGGACACTACCTTCCCTTTTCTCAGGAGATACCAATTCTGTGTGAGGCTGTATTAGGATTACCATACTTAGCATCACTTTAGGATTCCATGAGACTCATTTATTTCTGCTGCCACATCTGCTGCAGATCCAGACTAAGCACAAATGGCTTAGTGCTGCTTTATCCTCCAGTGGCCAACACATATAGGCTTAACTTCCAAATACAGTTGGGCTCTTAGACAGGGCGGTGGCCTAACCACACTCCTGTTCTCTATGGCCTCTTGGAAAACCTTCATAAACTTGGTATTAAGAATAAATGATGAAAAGATGAATATAGAAAACAAGCTGATGGCTTTGTTGGCTGCCCAATATCTCAGAATTTGGTTGGTGCCCAGACTCCTGACTGTCTGTGGGGGTAGGACTAAGGAAGCTGAACTCACACAACAGAACTCCTGTTCCAATGGATGCACAAAGAGAGAAGGGCAATGTGGAGAGTGGGTCCCCAAAACCTGGAGACAGCCAGTGGGGACCAGAGGAAGTAACATTGACTGTCAACTAGGCCATCACCAGGGCCTGTCTATTGAGGTAAAGAATTTTCAGAGCGGGGTCTTCTAATAGCTCTGTACGGTGATAAACACCCAGACACAGGTTAACCTTCAGCTCCTGCCTTATTCCACCTCAGGGATTGCCAAGATCACCCAAAGACCCAAAGAGTTCATTTTCTTCAAAAGTCTTAACCACATGTGATACCTTCACCACATGTGCCAGTTTGTCAAGTTGTATAACACTGAAGTTGATATTTGGTTGACAGTATTTGGTGCCTTTCAAAGACAGCAAATGTAGAGCTGTAGGCCAGGGTGTGGCCCACAACACTGAACACCCCAGGTCTGGCAGAAGACAGAAGTTACCAGGAACATTTGCCAAAATGATGAAGGAGGGAATAGGCACACAAGATGTGTTAGACATGAGGATCCAAAGTGGAGAGTCTGTGTATTTATCGAATGGAGAGGGGCTGGCTAGGTTAGGAAGGATTCAGCATCCAGCAGTGACCCCATGGGACAGCATCTTCCATCTAGTTGTGACTAGCCCTAGACTAAGTGTCTAAGCAAATGAAGCCAAATAAGCTCAGTGCATTTGACTTGTCTGAAGTAAGTGAAAGAAAGGCCTACAAAGGTCCAGAAGCTCACAAAGGATTACAATTTCCTGCTTTACTCACATCACACTTCAAATTTACATGCTGTTACAAGGCATTTGAAATTGCAAGAAAATATATTTTTCACAATCAGAGTTCCAAAAGTGTCCAATCATTTAATATCTAATAATTGTGTCAAATGTGACTTGTGAGATCCTCTTCAGAGCATATTTTACACTTTTTTGACATTATAAATTTTATGAGTCCCTTATTAGATTTCTGTTGGGGTAAAGGCCAAACATTTTAGCTTGATTTCATTTATCACTGACTACCCTAAATGTCAAATTAAATTACACAAATTATGGTGTAACCCCAAGGGAAAAAATGTGTAAATTCTTGAAAGATAAATCTTTCAGAAATTTCTTTGATAGCACACAATTTTCCTAATAACATTAGGAAATAAAATATTTTCTAATAAATGTTTTCTTAGAGTAGCATTTAAAAACTGTTTTAAAAGCTGTGAAATATATCAGATTTTTGATATGTGAGTTAGAATACATTTCATCTGTTTATAATGGTGTAAGACTAAAAACACAAAAATGGCAATATAATTGTAGGTTTCTTTAATATGTTTTCACTTATAAAAATACATACTTAACTCTTTAACATTTTAAAAGCAATTGAACTTAACATATTAATAAATATTTTATTTTGTTTTATTTTTATTTTGGTTTCAGAGCTTTACCAGCAGTACCCAGGACTTAATTCTTTTGGATCTGTGCTCAGAAATCATACCTCCTGGGGCTCAGAGAATCAGATGGCATAATAGGGATTAAACTCATGTCAATTTGGTGCAAGACAAGTGCTTTAACCCCAGAACTATCTCTTTGATCCTACTAATGAAAGGTGCAGTGCACACAGTTGAATCATTCTTCTGTTCATGAACTACTTAGCCAATTTTGTAGCAGATAATATGCATATGGGAAGTTATAAAATGAAATTATGTAACATACAAAAATTATGATAACTTTATTAAATATATAAAACTTAGACACTGTGATTATTTTTTATTAAATATGTTAATGAGAATTGAATGCAACAATTAAAATTTCTTGCAGGTTTCTGCTGTTCAACATTTATATCCGTTTTCATTTTTTTTTCTTTCAGAACCTTGAGCTACTGACTGAAAGATCAATTTACCCCTGCTGATTGTATGGGAGAAATTTTGACCTTAGAAAGTAGAAATGAGGTTGCTATGGAAACTGGTAATTCTGCTGTCACTTATACACACTTGTGGAAGTAAGTTTCTATTATGAGCTTTGATTGATAATTTATTGACATTTTATTTTTGTAGAAGTGAAGTAATTTTTGCATGCTTAATATTAACTTTAGAGACTACAGATCAACAACCAATTTGAAGATAAGCATTATAACTATTATAGGAATTTTAATCCATTAAAATTATTCTGTTCTTTGGTTTGCTTCATTTTGGGTAGACCATACCTGCCAGTGCTTGGGATTACTCCTAGTTCTGTACTTGGGGGTCACTTCTAATGCTACAGAGTCTACAGTGTGGACACAGACATGGGCTTCTGAATGCAGAGTCTGTGCTCAGCCTTTTTTTTAAAGTAATTTTTATTGTAACCAAAGTGAATTACAAATCTTTCACAGTAATATTTTAGGTATATAGTGACAGTGAATCAGGGCCATTCCCACCACTAGTGTTGTCCTCCTTTGACCCCTGTTCCCAGCATGCATCCAATACCCCCTCTCTTTGCCCCTGGATTGCTAGTGTAACAGGTTCTCTTTATGTATAGCTTGTTTTAGATTGGACGTCTTGATTCTGTGTTGTTGACATTGAGTTTTGTATTTAGATCTGATAATTTTTTATTTCCACTCAAATTTCAAGCAACTGTTTACTCATGGTATCTTCCACCTTTTTCCCCCTTCAATTTATGAAGCAGAACAATATAATTGAGGTTCTGTGGTTCTTTTGTCAAACAAAACAAACAAACAAACAAAAAACAACCAGCAGAGGCTGGTGTGGTGGCACAAGAGGTAAGGCATCTGCCTTGCATGCCCTAGCCTAGGACAGACCGTGGTTCAGTCCCCTAGCATCCCATATGGTCCTTCAAATGAGGTGTGATTTCTGAGCACATAGCCAGGAGTAACCCCTGAGCATCACCAGGGTGGCCCAAAAACCAAGAAAACAAACATACAAAAAAAAACCCAACAAGAAACGGCAAAAAACATAACAGTAACAAGAAAAAATGCCCAACAAAACAACAATCATAAGAAAGAAAAAAAAAGCAGGGGAAGGGCTAGTGTGGCAAGGTTTTTTGTTTGTTTGTTTGTTTTGTTTGACTTTTTATTGTGTTTTTTTTTGTTTTTTTTTGTTTTTTTTTGTTTTTTTTTGCATAGGCATAGTACATATTGGGGATATTAGAAAGGGAATTTCCTTGGCCTTAGAGATTCAGGTTTTCTCCACTACTGAAGCATACTGTCATGCTAACAGCTACAGGCTTTGGACATATTCATTATCAAACCCCAAGGTCTTTTTTATAGTGCCAGGATACTTTCTGCTCAGTTGTGGCTGACTAAATCAGTGCTCTGTAATTAGAGATCTTAGTAGTTGAACAAATCCTAGGACAAAATTTAGAATGGAGTCTTTCTATTTTTTTAAATCTATTTAAAGAAAATGCATTACATAGTTGACATAACTTATAACAATACATTTTTTGGAAGACCAAAAGCAACATGTTTTTCTTTTAAAAAAATAGAAAGTTGAAAGAAAAACTAAAGAGATGGAAGAGAAAGGAGAGTATTTTTGAAAACTATTGACTCACATTGAATTCAATAAAGCACCAGCAGAAATCTTAGTATGTTCTTTCTTTTTCAAAAGCATAAAAATATAGCAATAACAATGTAAGAGTGGCAAGTGTTGTTTTTGCACCTTATCCCTGAAGTTTTCTAGCATAAGACCGACTCTGGGCTCCAGGCATACTAGGTTGTCCAACCCCTTAGTCATTTTCTATGGTGAATTTTTTTCACACATTAGCTGTTGTTGTCTGGTTTCTGTAGTAAAAGATTCTGGTTTCTGTGCCAGAAGGATTCTGGTTTCTGTGTTTCTTCGAAGTCAGGATGTGGAGCGTCCTCCAGCTTCACCTCACCATCCGATGCAGATCATCCTGCTCTGCAAGCAAATTGCTACTGTAGCTGAGTCATCTGGGTGTCAAGGGAACACTCCTTGGAGTAAAGTCAATGCCAGGGTTTCGGAGTCTCCTAGGTTGGGAGTTTGCCTCCTGGTGATGTTGTAGAAAATTTATGGTTGTTTCTGTAGACGGTCAATGCTTCAGGGGTGTATGGACAAAGTCCAGAATAGAGTATTTCTTTATGGTTCTAGAGGTTATGCTCTGTCACAGTTTTACAGTTATTGTAGTTTCTTCTGTAAATTAGTGGTCTTGGTTTTTGCACAGATGCTAGTATGAAGACTAGTATAAAGAGTCTTTCCTTATGATTAAGACTTTTAAGCATCTCCAGTGTTGATTTTAACTAGAACTAACATTTGAATGATGCATTGTCAATTTCCATAGTAATTGGAAGGAGATTTTTTTTGTTTTTTTGGGGGGGTCACACCCGGCAGTGCTCAGGGGTTACTCCTGGCTCCATGCTCAGAAATTGCTCCTGGCAGGCATGGGAGACCATAAGGGGCACCGGGATTTGAACCGATGACCTTTTGCATGAAAGGCAAACTCCTTACCTCCATGCTATATCCCGGGCCCCAGAAGGAGATTTTTAAAGTAAATTTTACATCAATAAATTTTTCCTAGTAAAAGAGGGCAGGAGAGATATCACAGTTTGCTGTGCATGCAGTTGACCCAGAACAGGTGGTGAATCCAATTCCAGCATCTCATATGGTCCCTTGTGCCTGCCAGGAGTGATTTCTGAGCATAGAGCCAGGAGTAATCCCTGAGCACTGCTGGATGTGGCCAAAACAAAAACAAAAACAAACAAACAAAAAAATTCCTATTAAAAGAATGTGATTAAATGATTATTCATTAGTAGAGGAAACTCTTTTGTTTTCTGTATAGGCAAGTCTTTAAGATTGAAGTTGAAGTATCTTGCCTTAAATTTAGAAAACAGGGGCCAGAGTGGTAGTGCAGGGTTAGAGCACTTGCCTTGTATGAGGCTGAGCCAGGATGGATCTTGTTTTGAATTCCTGTCTTCCCATATTATCCCCAAGCCAGGAGTAATTTCTGAGAGCATAGCCAGGAGTAACCCCTGAGTGTCACCAGTGGTGGCCCCAAAACAACAACAACAACAAAAAATTTTAGAAAACAGAATAGTACCAAAATAGAGCAAAAGTGGCCTGAAATGTGTTCTATGACAATGAGAAAAATCTTTAGAAGAACTTTTAATCCACATCAATATGTGCTTCCTTTGACCTAGATCTGGAGAAGTTTGTGAATCAGCCACTCCTCATAGAAACCTCTGGAATAGAAATAAATGGTGCCATGAAGGACAAAATTATGATTGGGCTAGATGGCTTTGCCCAGTGTGTTTACCTATGGGTCTCCAGGACTGGCTAGGGCTGGACTTTGCCATTGAGACCAAGAACAGTGTGCTTAGACTCCTGAACCTTTGGTTCTGTTCAGGGTTCCAGGAGCACTAACTTCTTTGGACAGAGCGCTAAGGTCATGCATGGAGGTGGGGCATAAAAGGGAAAGGGAAATACAGTGGGGTGGTTGTAGGTAAGTGGACACACTGAGACAGTAAAGGGTGGCATTGCTGCCACAGCACAGGGTACAGTAATTCAGGATCTCAGTGCAGCTCCTGTAACACTCAAACCCACATTGTGGCCTAAAGGTCTAGAAGTTTTAGTGTCCTCACATCAGCGTCAACAAAACTAAGAAAGAAAAACAAACTTTGATAGGCCAGAAACACAGAAGTTGTCAGAGACAAACATAGGAAGTGGCAGTTCAGCAAAAGGAAAAAACATTCTTTTCCTTGCAAAAGCTTTGATGAAGTTAAAATATGCAGAATTACAATTAATCATCAGTGAGTCAAAAATATAAAGGAATTTTGCCCAAAGGGAGGGAGACTGGAACAATAACATACCATTCAAAGGGAAGCATTGTTTTGATTTCTGTCACTTCAGTTCCCTGTAACAAAGACCCAGAAATAAGTCAGAGTGTATCATTCTAATGGTAGATTCAGAATTAATAGTACTGACTTATCAAGGTGCCCCAAATTATACATGTGTGGAAGAAACCTTCTCTTCTAACCCTTGTGTTTCAGCTCTGTCAAAATCTAACATTAACCTGTGCCCTTTAAATGTTTATATACTGAATCAGCATAGTATTGCTAAAAGAACTTTTTTCTTAAAATAAATTACATTATTATTCTCAGAACACACATTAGATTGAGAAATCCTCAGTGTTTTTTTTATTAACTTTTACTTATCCAAGTAATATGTGATTCAATGTGTCATCTTGCTTTATTCTAAAGGGGAAAGTAATTAGATCCATGTTGCACAATTTTCTTGTGAAAAAATGCATTATCTCTTTCTTTCATCTTATTTTTTCTAAACCACATAATCTGAGATAAGAATTTTCCTAGAGGGATGATGCTGGGCCTTGAATTCGCCATTTTTGTTTTCCTGGGCATGTTGGTCCAGTGTCATTTAGAGAGCTGTCTCCACAGAGAGATGTCCTTGATTGTTTACCCCAAACTTACCTTTCAGAACAAATATCAATTTCTTTTTTGGTTTTGGGTCACACGCAGTGACACTCAGGGTTCACTCCTGGCTATGTGCTCAGAAATAACTCTCAGCTTGGGGGACCACATGGGATGCTGGAGGATCAAATCACGGTCTGGCCTGGGTCAGCTTGTGCAAGGCAAATACCCTACCATTGAGCCATTGCTCTAGCCCATGTTAACAATTTTTTATAAAGAATTTTCCTTTCCAATGTCACTCTTACACATGTTTTGAAATGCTGAGATTTTTAGGTGACCAGAATTTCTTTTAAGAAGACAATGCATCACACAGTAAATCCATGAAAATTGGCAGGTGTAATAAAACTGCTTGCTCAAGGATTCCTGAAGCACATACTGATATTCCTCTGGGTCAGAGTGTGATTATTATGGAGTACATTACATCCATACTCTGTCTATGGTCTTGTTCAAATTTATTGTTAGCATAATAGTGCCTTTAGGAATGGAACACCAGGCAATATTTTCAAATCAAGTGGCATCTTTGCAATTTCTAATAGAGATGGCCCAATTTAAAAATGCTGAAAATACCATTTTTATGCATTTCCTACTCATAAGGGTGGTTATATGATGATCAAATCTCCCTCCAAAGTAATTGATCCTTAGAACTCAGTGAGATTATTTTTATGGGGGAATGATAACAATGTCAGGAAAAAAATCCCCCTTTTGTTGGCAAGGGAGGGAACAATGGGTGTGCAGAGGAGACATGTGAGAAATGGTAGATTCATGTTTTCTATTGATGCAGTTGCAGGAGGTAGCAGGTGAGTTGAGGGGCTGAATGTGCCAGTTTTCATTTTTAAAGTGCCACACAGCTATGACAAATGTAAGACAGAGTGGGGGTATATTAGTTTTCTACATAAAACCTTCCTGAGACCTAACATTCATTCCATTATCTGACTAAGAAATTCTTAGACCACCTGATTTTAGTCAGTCTCTTCTATTATACTCTTACATATGAAACCTTTGTGTATTGTCATAGGGAGCTCCAGGTAAACCAGGTTAATGTTAACTCATCTGACCTCTGGCTGTTCAGCGTTTGGACACCCCTGCCAGCCTTTCTGTGATTGATAATGTTGTCCCAACACTCAGTCACTACTGTCCTTTGCCTCATCTCTCCAGAACCCTCACCAGGTCCTGTCAGGCTCCATGTGTCCAGCTGAGTTCTTTCCTGTTGTCATTAGTGTTCCAGCCTCTCATATACATCCAGAAAGTGATCAGCTCTCTGTAGGTTGGCATATGTTATCCACATGTATGGCTGCATGTATCTGTCAAGAATGGTGTCTAACATCTAGCATGCTTCACAATTTTGTCTAGAATGACCAACAGAAAGGAGTGTACTGACAAGCTTACAAACCCATGTGTTTATGTTTCCTACATTTCAAGGCATAAAATAGATAAATTAATTGCTGATGTTCCTCTCATTCTAGTAGCTCTCTCCTGGGCATCATCCAGGGTCCACTGTCCATCCTTGTTTGCTAGGGATAAAAATAGCCACCTCCTTGGAGCTTACAGGGAAAACAACACATGATTTTGAGTAACCAGTCATGCCATTAACAAGTTTTGGGGGTACTTGGGATCAATGTGCAGTCACACTTGTCAAGTCACAATGAGAGCTAGAGTAGGCAATAATGGGAAAATGGGCCAATGATACCACATCTTGTACAAATATCATCTGGTCTCCAGCATAAACTTATGACTCCACAGACATCTATAGTCTCTGTCATTTCCCTCAAGAGAGGGAAAGTCAGCTGTTTTCAACACTAGGACTTTCAAACAATAGTTTGTGACTTTTGATAGATGATTTCTCAGCTGGCTTTATTCTGCCCTCTTCTTTTCAAAAGCTGTGATGAGAGGGGACCAGAAGGTCACAGAGGGGATACCCACATTTTGGAACAGATCAACAATTCTCCTACTGATATAGCAATACAGATTTTTAACTGATCAATTGTCATTTCATTGAATTTTAGAGTTGTTTTCATTAAGACATAAGGACTTAAGCAATTGGTGCACTGTTTATTTGTTTTGTTTGTTTTTGTTTATTTGGATCACCATTGGCTGTGTTTAAGGGTTACTACTCTTCTGCATTTAACTTAAAGTTTACTCTAAGTTCTGTCTTGGTGAGCTCAGAGGACTATATGAAATGCCAG
The DNA here is from genome assembly GCA_004027635.1 of Crocidura indochinensis. Lineage (NCBI taxonomy): Eukaryota > Metazoa > Chordata > Mammalia > Eulipotyphla > Soricidae > Crocidura > Crocidura indochinensis. The sequence continues at coordinate 9,443 of PVKC010019806.1, forward strand.
GGACTGAATCTTGGTCAACCACTTGAAAAGCAAGTGCCCTAACCTCTGTACTATCACTCTAAAACTAATTCCATTACATTTTACAAAAGTAAATGCCATAGTATTTTTTTTTTTGGTTTTTGAGCCACACCCGATGATGCTCGGGGGTTACTCCTGGCTATTCGCTCAGAAGTCGCTCCTGGCAGGCACGAGGGACCATATGGGGAACCGGAGGATCGAACCGTGGTCCGTCCTAGGTTAGCGCAGGCACCTTAGCTCCAGCGCCACCGCCCGGCCCCATCATAGTATTTTTAAATGAGTGTGAATGGATGGATCTGTAACTGGATGGCAGTAGCCTAGTTTTCACTTAGGCACTAAGCAAGGCCTCCAAAATCTGCACAAGAATCCATCCCAGAAGTTCAAATTGAAAGTTCAAATGTGCTCCTGGGCATCAAAGTCATTCTATGACTCAATAAGTGGAGCCCATCAGTATTAATGTCCATGATGCAGAGTATGCTCATTCTAGATTGTCTCATAGAGTTAAGACACAGGATGATCATTTTCTGATTATTAGCCATTGATGTAGGTTCATAATGTGTTCAATGAGTCTGTCTGTAGATGCAGACATGCATGTATGTTGTAGCTGTGTACTGTGTGGGACACATATAGGAGATGAGCAATGCCAGGCATGCTAGTGCATGCTCAGGGCATGTGTGGAGAATAATATGGTGTATTAAGCACACGTCTGTTGTTTAGGATATGCTCTCTTCTGGGTCTATCTGTTCTCTCTGCCCACAGACCTGAATACTACCTTTTCCTGTGAGAGTGTATAGGGTGTATGTAATCAGTGTGGAGTCACTGCTGTAAAGGACGCTGTAAAGGACTCCACTTCAAGGCACTTTATTAGTTGTACCCTTTATTTACACTCTAATTACATTTTAAAATTGTTCTTTAATTTCTGCCAGCATTGTTTAGGAAATGTTGTCATGTGTCACTATAAAAATTCTATGGAGAAAAGGCTGTCACTCATCACTATTACAATTCTATGGTGGAAATGCTCTGTCGTGTGTCTCTTAAAAATCTTTGGTGGAAATTCTCTCTCATGTGTCAATCTTACAGCTCTGTGGTGGAAATGCTATCATGTGCCTCTATTACTGTTCTGTGGTATAAGTCCTGGCATGTGTCACTATTACAATTCTATGGTGGAAACACTCTGTCATGCATGCCTCGCTCTTAAAATTCCATGGTGAAACTGCTGTCCTATGTCACAATTATAGTCTGTGATGGAAATACTCTGTCATGTTGCTCTTACAGTTATATGGTAGAAACACTTTGTCATGTGTATGCTTAACAATTCTCTGGTAAAAATACTGTCATGAGTCACAATTACAATTGTTTTGTGGAAAAGGCTCTGTCTCATGTATCACTGCCTATCTCTTTTCAAACCCTTCTTAGCTCACATTTGGGCATAAGTGTGTCTGGAATAGGTCTTGTGTTGAGAGTTCTCAATAAAGAAGTAATTTATATGAGAGCAAAAACAGTTTTGGAGAAATGCAGTAGACGACCACATTAATCAGTTAATTGGAAATAGCAGTAACTTTTGAACTGTACAGATCATGTGTTTTTATGGATTCAGCAAAACTTGACAAAAGCCTTCTGGAGGCTCCAGAAGCAAACTGTGGAAAGGATATGGTGCTCACAGGACTAAAGCAATCAGTGGAACAAATGTAAAAAATCTCTTGAGATTACAGCATGGAACCAGGACATAACCATGGTTTCTTATCTCTGCTTCAACTCTGCATAGGTCTAGGGGTGGAAGGGCCTCAATGCCTGAGCAGGAGCTGCATATAATGGAAACAACTGAAGCTATCATTGTCAAAGTACCCAATGCCCCAAGGATTCTGACTCAGCACCACCCAAACTGGAGGGAGCTACATTCTCCCAGCAGATGACCTCGATAACAGAAAACTGCTACATCAGTCTACTTCACATATTTGTACTGTGCTGCCAAAAGGTGCACATGGTGGGATGTGACCAGATGTAGTTAAGAGAACAGCCTTCACTGATTCTGCTTCCAAGACCCAGGTGCTCACTTATAGCGTATAAAATTCAGGCAAAGGGAAACCCAGCTTGTTTTTATATGCATTCCATCTTTTGAAGGAGTCAGAAACTGAACAAATCACTTCAGTAGGACACTTAGAAAAAGGAGATATAGAAGGAAGAAAAGTCATCTGCTCTGAGGGAGAATGATATGAGGGGAGAAGGAGATAATGAGAGAAAAAAGTCAGAGAGAATAATAATGACTAAGAGAGAATGAGAATTAGTGTGATGGAGAGAGAATGAATGTGAAAAAAGGTTAAATGAAGAGAGAAAATGAAAGAAGCATGAGACAGGGATAAATTTCTTTCATTCACAAGTCAGTAAATGAGAGAGAAAGAAAATGTCAGAGCACTCTCCCGTGAGCTGCCTTGTTCTAACAAATCATTAGTTTTAATTTGAAAGACAAGGGATTATTCCCAAATGTCCCCTCACAAGTTTTCAGATTAGTTCTAACTTGGGATTTTCAGCATTTGTGGGCAGGATTTGAGAAACCCACATCCCATCAGCTACTCCCCTGGAAAGCCTAGTAGCTCTGAAACACACGGTTCACAGGCAGGGTTTTTAAGGCTCTGTGTTTGGAAGAGGAGCCATTTCATACAGCCACTGAGCTTGTCCTATTCACTCACTGGGCGAGCTATGGACACTAGCAATGTTTTCTGCTTTAGAGTTGCCATTATGATTGACAAGATGATTTATATCAAGGACAAGGTGATACCTTTATAGGGTGTTCAGAGACATGGAAGCTGGGTGACAAGTAAATAGCCTATTTTTGCTGTTTAGAAATCAAGTGACAGTTCTTGATTATGTCCTCAAGCAAGTCTTTGGGGTTTGGGCTTTCTCAAGGTTGGTCATCCTGCAGGTAGGCCTGGGTCCCATTATGATATCACATGTACCTCTGAGCTGTGGGGGATGTGCCTGGCTTAGGACCTGAATGCACAACCCTCTTGCCATCAGCATCTGTCATGTAATAGCATCTGTATAAATATTCCTAGAGTCTCCAGCTGGAAAATTGATATCTGAGAGCATTCTGTTCTATAAGTCTTATAATCTATGAGGGTGTGTGGTCCAGCCTGTAGCCTCAGTTTATTTGTGGTGGTGGAAAGGGCCTTCACCTATGAAAAGAATGAGATGGAAAAAGAAGCACTACCAAGGAAAAAATTCTGATCAAGGTGGCATTTATTTTCAAAACTAACAAAGCTTATATAGTAAGAAATCACAAAGGGAGAGTCACGTGTGCAATGCTTTACATTTTTTCCAAACATTTCATGTTAGTCCATACCTAGTACTATCTTAATAGCTCATGTGTTGAAGTTGTCCAGAACATCCCATTAGGGAGTGCCTAGTTGACATCAGTGAGTTTCTCAGGCTTGCAATTAGTGGTCTGCATTGTTTCATGGTCATCTGACATGTATTCAACTTACAGTTCAACTAAAGAACAGGCTTGCAGCATAATGGCTGCTGTAGTCTAAAATGGCTGTGCTCATGTCAAGCTTCTGCAAGGAAGCACTGGTTCCCAACAGGTGTGGCCAGTAATCACATTTACAGAAAACACCTGTGAAAAGGCTTAGTACTTTTCCCACCCTGTGGAGAGATCTGAGGACAGACACAGCCTCCTTCAGCATGCCAAAATATTCCTACCTCACCCAGCACACCGAAGTGCTCCTACCTTGCCCAGCACCCAAATTCTTCCTACCATACCTAACATCTAAACCATTCCCCTGTCACCCTGTTACCTCTGCACCCCTTTCCTGTAACCATCATCCAGAATTTTCTTCACTGAGCAGCTTGGGCTTGCTCCAAAGAGGTGCAGCAGACACCTCCAAAGAGGGGTGGCAAGAAGGTGATGATGATTCACCTCCCTTTCCCAGATTCACTCAGCCACTGTGGTACACAGGGACCATGTAGCTGTGTTACCCAGTACCATAGTCAGAGGCAACATCCCAACCTCCAGTGTTCTCACTGCCTCCCCTCTGCCAGCAAAAAAAGAAAGACCTTTTCTGGGACCTGGTTGTTTGGGCATATCCCAGAATGCACCACCAGCCTGTACAGCCTTAGCACAGCGGACTTTGCCTTGGTATCACCGGGAAGGGAGCAGGAGGTGACCTTATTATTCCTTGCTCTTTTTGTTACTTCAGAGTCATAATTCAGAGACAGGTGCCTATATTTATATCCAATATCACATATTTTATGAGTAGAGAAACAGAAAAATGATGAGTTTGCATGGATACTTCTGGTACCCAATTATACTCTAAAAGTTTAATAAAATGGAAATATTAATCATGAAACTATAAATATTATTCCTTGAATGTGTAATGGTATTGCATAGACAATTTAATTTCTTTTTTTAAGGTCATCTTAAAGCAATTTCTGTAGTTTTCTTGAGATCCCGGGTGGCCTGTGAGCTTGCTGCAGGCATTCTGTGTGCTACCTCTGGAGAAGGTTTAACTCCATTGTACTGAGGGAGGGCAGAGAGCTTCCTTCTGCTCCACAGATACCATCTTTGTTAATCTTACAAGGCTAGGGTTGAATCACATTGGCATAGGTACTGTCAGGACAGATGTCCGCTCTCCTTTTGTGCTGCTGGAATATGCCTCTCCTGAAGTGGATACTTTGAGTATCAGGACTAGAGTTAGAAAAGCTTATAGTCTCAGAGAAAGTGTAGTCACCTGGGAGCATTGGTGACAGGGGTTTTCCCTACTGGGAAGATATTTACACACAGAGCAATGTTTCTGAAACCTGAGATTTGTGTCAGCTCTCTCCAGTGCTGACCCAGGGGAGTCAGTATGATGCCAGGAATCCCCTCATTTTCCAACTCATGGAAGAAATAGTTCCTAGTAATTCTCACTGAAGAAGACATACTCTTGGGCATGATACATATGCCAAGGGAAAAAACCCTTACCTTGTATGCTGTTGATCTGTGCTCTATACTTAGCAGCCTCTACAGAAATGATCCTTGAGTGGAGAGGAACAATTGCTGAACACTACTAAGTGTGTCTCATAAAACAAATAAAAGGGGAGGGAAAGTTGAAAGGAGAGAGACACAAAAACTGAGACTGGCGAGGAAATAAAGGAAAAAGGGAAAGGAGGGAGTAGAAAGGAGGAGAGAAGGGAAGATAAAATGGAAGGGCAGGAGAGAAGAGGAGAAAGGAAGAGAGGACATGAGAGAAGGAAGGTGGAAAATAAGGGAGAAGTGGAAAAGAAAAGAAAGAGGAGGAGAAGTGAAAGGAGAGAACACTAAACTTTCATGTGGTGAACCTGTGTTCAATTTTTGGCATTCAACATGGTTCACTGATTACCATCAGCAATAATTCCTGAAAGCCTGGAATAACACTTGAGCATCATCAGTATTGGCCTAAAACCAAAGAAAACTTTAGTCATGTATCCATGTTTTTATAGATGTTTGCTTCTCTATGTTAGTACTTTGAATTCTCCCTTGAATGAGGAGTATGAGAAGTATCATAGTGCTCCTGGCCTCAGACCTGGCTTTTAAGGATATCTTATTGACAGATGCTGTGGAGCAATGACCCTGTTACAGAGCACTGTAACAGCCAGCCTGGCTCCCACTCAGCAGCAGCACAAACTGAGCTCACGCCTTCCAGGCTGCAAAAGTGACCCCTGGCTTCCACAGTATAGATGGGTCTTGCCTGTGCATTAAGAATACCATACACTCCCTATTCTCTCGAAAGTTGCCAGTTGGGAGATCTATTCTCCTATGCACAGGATTCTGGATTCACTGCCTGATATCACCTGCTTCCCTCTGTGTTGCAGAGAAAAGGGGAACAGCAATGCTTCTAGAGTTGTGTGAGGTCTCAAAATGGGGTTATATCAAGTTAGTTCCTGATGCACCTGAAGCTGTCATATATCATCTACAGCATAGACTGGATGAGGGAATTCTGCTTTAAACTTTCTCTGCTTCTTTTGGTTGTATTAGGTGGAATTAAACATGGGACTAGAGCATGGGAGAGTAATCAAATATTTCACCAGAAAAGAGTGCCAAAGAAATCATCAGATGTATTAAAATTTCTTTTATTTGTATCTTATTTATAACAGGAGCAATGTAAATAAATATTTCCTTTCAGACCAGCCAAATAACACAGTATTATAAACTTTCCCAGCTTAGAGTTCAATTAAAAACAAAAACTCAAAAAAAACTTAGAAGTTCCAATTGATGGCAGGGAAATGCTTATATTGTATTTTAACTAAATATCAATGAAGATTAAAAATTGATAAGTGTACAGAAAATATTAGTGAATTATAGGCAATAATAGTCTAATAGTGGTTATTTTACAGGAGCAAACTTGAATGTTTTTCTCTTTATGTTTGAGTCTTGAGTCTTTCTTCAAAAAGTATGTTAATGTTTACAATGGTATAAAATTATAACTTTAAGCTTGAAAAAATTATTTTGGTGAAGTGCATGAAACTTTTTCTGCATTTCTTCCCTGGTCACTGCCCTGTCCTATGCCAGCTTCCTGTAGTGAAGGCCCTTAGGAAAGAGAACCAAGGAGCAGGGAGAGGATAAAGAGAGGGAGAGGCAGAGAAGAGAGGAATAAAATAAGGAGGAACAGAGGAAGAATATACCAGGAAGGGAGGCAGGTAAGGGGTTTCTCTTTGAAACACATTTACAAGGGAGCAAATTTATATGTTGTGAGAAGCTCTTTATGTTCAGACACTGGAGTGATGAGGTAGGAACCCATTTCTATAGAACTAAGCCTTGAAAGAATTAATAGAGAGGTTGGGCTGCTCAGCGGGACACCGTCCCCCACTCCCTCCATACAGTGGAGAAGACTCCAGTGGGTGTAGAGTCTGAAGCCACCCTGAAGTCTATGTGGATTCTTCTACCCTACAACTCTCTGGCAAATACAGGAGCTTGGAGCAGGATGTCATTGCTCATCTTTCCTGCACAGATGCACAGTCACCATTTCTGACACTCTCAAGACTTCTGTATTTCTCAGTCAGGAGCTGTGGGTAACTGGACTTCACAGCATATGACTTGGCCAACTGGTAGGATAGGCCAGAGGGAGCCAATGGGGAAGACTTTAGGGAAGAAACATAGATGGAGTACGGTGGAGAATGCAGAGATGGAACATAGGTGGAGAGGGCTTATGGGCTGTAGAAGAATCATGTGTGTGCTTTTGCTTCTGCCCCCATACACTGGTGTTTTCCCCATGAAAACTGTTGAACTGGGGGTGGGAGTGCAGTGGGGGATAGATTCTAGTGGCCCATTTACTCATATCCTAACTCACACTCAGAGGAATTAATCAGCTTCTCCTGCAGCACTTGTTGGTGTTTGTTTGTTAAATCCAAGGAAACTCCTTTGAGAAGCTGGAAATCATACGCCTGTTTTCCAAATTAGGGTGTTTGAGATTGGGGAGAACTGCAGCTTCAAAGGAGACTAATAGAATGGGATAGAGAGCTGCAGCTCTGATAGTGGAGGAAAAAAGCAGGTGGAGCAGAAGTGGTCTGTGTTACTGTATCAATTCTCCAAGGTGATCTCTGGTGCTAGAGATCCTGCAGCAGGTGGGGTCAGACATAACAGAGACCTGCACTCAAGAGATACCTGTAGCAGATAGGAAGACTGACAGGAAACTGAGTCTCATATCTTCTCCAAGCAGCCAGACCTGGACCTGATAAGACCATAAAAACCCCTCCTCATGCCCTTACCAGCCTGCATCACATAACTGTGCAGTATGGGAATGGGACTGTGTCTGTGTCATGTGGGTGCATTGGTCTTTTCTAGTACATGCACGGCTATGTCACCTGATTGCCCTCCCACTGCCACCTGCAAGGATTTGTCATTCAGCTCACAGTACTGGTCTCATCTGTCACTGCTTATGGCTCCTTTCCTGGTATTGTATCTTCGTGACTCCCCCTCACAGTGCTCAGACTCCCAATTCTCCCACACATGTAACCAGGGAAGTTCTATGCCCCTCATTGGGAGAGATGGTTGACCTATGAGTTCAGTGTTAGGTATTGGGTTAGGGACCAGAGTGTAGAAGACTCTCCTTGCGAAAATATGGGGGGTCTGTGGTATAGCCATGAACTCTCTGAGAGAAAGTGGTGAAGAATCTGCAGTGTAGACAGGTACCTTTCTGAGAGCAGGTGGGAAAGGGACTCCGTGCTGTGGATAGAGTCTCCCTGAGAACAAGTGGGAATTGGTTTGCGGGTATCAACAGCATAGATCATGGTGTTCATCTCATTTCTGTGTTCATCTGGTTTGTGCCCTGCCTTGACCTAGCACTGATGTGTGTCAACTCTGCTGCCTTGGCTTTGGGCATGGGAGGGGCTGGAGTGTGGAAAGCTGAGGAGACTGATTAGAAGGAATAAAAAAAGCTGGGCATGTGGATCCCATGATAGAGCTTATATGCCTTGCATGTGTGAGACCATGCTCTCTATTCACAGACCCACATGGTCTCTCCAGTACAACAGATGTATCTCCTGAGTTACCCTAAAATGGATATGTATATGCATGTCATGGAATATTGCCATTAAAAAGTGATTATTCTGTTTAGCATAATGCATCTTCATTTTCAACATTAAACTTGGATACTGGGAAAAGAAAATGAGAAAATTTATCCCAAATCAAACTCACCACATCAAATTAAAAAAAGTAAAAGCTTTGTATTTGTATTTGTACATTTGTATTTCTTTCTAGGTATATAGTGAAAGCCAATCAATTATTGTCCTTATGGACAAACCAATAGCAGAACTATTTATACAGCTATAATCAAGGATTGGAGAGGTGCGAACCAGGCAAAGCATTTGCTTTGCAGGTAGCTAACCCTGATTCAGTCTCTGGCACCTCATAAAATTCCCTGAGCAGTACCATGTGAAAACCCTAAGCATTGTGTGTATAACCCCAAAATCTTCCCAAAATGTAGTCATGATATATATATATATATATATATATATATATATAATAAGAATGA
>PVKC010019807.1:0-18922 GCA_004027635.1 Crocidura indochinensis
AGTAATCTTAGTTTGTATGGGTCAAAGGTTTCTCATTGTTTGATATTGCCTACCCTATTTCTAGCCATGGAGGCTCTGTAATAAAGTGATAAAAAAAGTCACAAATGAATTTTAAATTTCTTGAGATCCAAATGGCCATTGTTCCTGTACTGCTTCATCGCTTTGTTACATTGGGATGGTCACTTAAACTCTCAGATTCTTGATATTTGCCATTTGCAAAGTGGACAGAATATCACTACAGAGTTACAGTGAGAATAAATGTGAAAGGTGTAAGAAGGGTTGTGCTTGTCCAGGTCTGGAACAAATGAAAGCTTATTCTCAACACCATCACCTGAAGCACAATGCTCAGGAGAGGAGGATGCCTGCAGTTAGTGACATTAGCATCTATTCCAATGACAAACATGTCGCCCAAGAACTACACCCTCGACCTCCTGTAAATCTCGCATGACCTGGATCCACAGAGGCAGCAACATCTGACCAAAAGCATTACTGTCACTCTGCAGCTCTAATTAGAATTTTGCTTTCCCTTCCTTTCTTCCCTTTGTGCCTTCTTCCTACTTACTCATATGTCTTCCCTCCCTTTCTGATATTTATAGGTATGTCAGCCTACTTTCAAAGACAAATATTGCTGTGTATCCCTAGAGGCTTAATTTGTTTTAAATTATTTATCAGAAGCAAGGTTTAAAAACTGGAATTAGAAAGTATTTTTAAAGATCAACTTGGATACTGCTTAAAATTCTCATTAACTCCTATTGAGTGGAATCTTGATCTAAGAAACAGATACTCAGGTAGCCCTGAGTAAGTCAAGCCTCCTATGTAAGTTCCCTGCTTTTGAGTCTGAGCTGGACCTGTAAATCCCTGGAAGCAAGAGAGAATACTACTTGACTAAAATTTTTTATGGAATGTCACAGGCAACGAAGATGGTGCCTTCTCACTTGCTAGCTGATTAACCATCTCTATTAGAACAGACTGTAGGGCTGGATAAACATGAAAAGAAACTAAGTATTGGAACAGAGCCCAGACAAGAGCAATAGCTCTTGTTCAATAGCTCTTGAGGAACTTGGGTCCTTCCAACTACCAGACAAGCTGCTTATAAGTAGCTTGAATTTTGAGAGTAAACATCTGGACAGTAACTTCCAGGTGAGGTTACATCTGTCTCCACATTTAGGCTGTCTTGCTCCTCCCTCTCTAAATTACTGCTGCAACCTCCTAAAGCCCATTCCTTCCTTTCCTGCTTTATTATGTTTCACTCTTTTCTGGTCAGTTAGATTCTTCTCTTCCTTCCCGTGGGGTGAGGAATCCTTCTTTTCTCTTACCTTTCTTTGACTACTATTGTCAGTGGTAAATTTAGTTTTACCGAAATATCTTTCAAATATGTATTCTCAGTGTTGAATTACCAAGATTAAGTCTCCATCTTTTTGTTTGTTTGGGGGCCACACTCAGTAGTTTTCAGGTTTTATTCCTACCCCTGTACACAGTGATCATTTCTAGTGGTGCTTGGGGACCAGAAGGGATACCAGGGATTGAACCTGAGTTAACCTTGAAGCACTGTACTATCTCTGGTGGGCCCAAGTCTCCATCTTTGGAGATTCTAATTTAATCAGCATGGGGAGTCAGTGTTTTAACATTAAATTTGCAGCCTGAATTTAAGCACAGAAACTCAAATCCCAACAGGCACATCTCAGATATACCATGAATCACTCAGCAAGGTTCCACCATTTAACTTTCTATTTGAAAGATCAAATTTTTAAAAAATCTTAAGTCTCAGGGCTGGAGCTATAACTATAGTAGGGTGTATAAGACGTTTGCCTTACATGCAGTCAACCTGATTTTGATCCTCGGCATCCCTGATGGTTTCCTGTGACCACCAAGAGTGATTTCTGAGCTTGGATCCAGGAAATAACTCCTGAGCACCACCGGGTCAGTCTGGCTCAAAAACCAAAAAGAACAAAAGCCCAAAATTTAAGTCTCCCTATATTCTCACATGAATTCTTGTCCAAGTGAACTACTTGCTTTATTCAAGCATTATTTGAGATTTCCTATAAAATATTTCTGCTGACAATGTTTTCATGATCTGAAATTTGCAATTATAGCAAACCTGATATCTCAATCTAATACTCCACTTGTTCAAAATCTAGTGGATATATTCAAAATTGCAATGAGTAATGAAACAAACTCAAACTCTGGTACTCAAAAATTTGGACCCAAGTGTAAACAGATCATCAAAACAGATAAATTGCTCATAACTAGAAGATTCTACCAAATAAAATACAGGCTTAAATGGCAATAAGAAACCTTGCTTGCATCAAATAACCTAATAGTATTTTTTTAAAGCAATTACATTTATAACTGACCATAAGACTAAGCTTCATCTGCTGCTCTTAAGAATGTAGCTTGTTGCATTTTCTGTTTTTCTCTATGTGAGAGAACGTAATGACTCTTCTAAGGTCATTTTTGATCTATAACTTAACGCATAAAAATTTATCCTGAGGAAAGTATCAGACATGCAGATTTATATGTAAATACATGTAACAAAGTATTATTTATCACAGCCAAAGAGTGGGAAAAATTAAGTGTCTAATTGCTGGGGGAAGGTTACTTAAATCATTCAGATACTGGAATGTATTCACTAGAAATTGTATTTAAAGATGGCAGAGGAATTAGTATGATGGTATGACAGGTAGAAACTATTATATGCTCATGCAGATCTCCTGACCCTTGACGTTGCTTGCTGGAATGGGAGGCTGTCTCTCAGGGCTGCCTGTCTCTCAGGGCTGCCCCTTTCTCAGGTCTTTCACAGTCTTCCTCGAGAATTAAGCAATTTAAGAAGTTACAGTGCAATGTGTAAGACCTTGCTTTGCACTTACCCCTGATTTTGATCCCTGACACCCCATATGGTCTCTTGAGGCCTGCTGGAGGTATTCCTAAACACAGAACCAGGATTAACCTCTGAGCACTGCAAGGTGTGGCACCCAAAACAAAACAAAACAAAAAAAAAGAAGCAATTTAAATTTAGGGAGAATCAATTAACTGATTTTTTGGAATTGGTGTCTATAGCACTGGGGACTAAAGTTGGGGATTCACGCATGTGAGCAAGTACTGGTACCACTGATTCAGCTTTTCTTTGAGAAATCATTTTCTTAAACCGAGCAACTAATTTAGAAAAACAATAATTATGGTATCAACTCCTCCATTAATGGCACCCACAAAATATTTTTGATACTATCAATGCTTCACTAAAATACCTCCACACATGTGCTGTATAGGCATTCTATTCTATTGATTTCTTTATTGTGGTACCAGGGGATCTACATGCAAGGGGATACTTACACATGTCAAATAAATGTTCTATTGGTGACCTAGATCTCTAGCCCTTAAATGGAATAACTTGATAAATGGGCTTTAACATTCTATTCTCCTCTTGATTTTCTCTTATAGAGATTTTTTGGGGGGCCCAAAAGCTGTTTATTTTCTGGATAAACAATCCATACTTTTTAAAATTTTATTTTATTAAAACAATTGTGATTTACAGAGTCCTTCATGGTTGGATTTTAGATATACAATGAATCAGGGCCCTTCCCACCAGGAGCATCAACCTCCCTCCATCAATGGACCCAATAGAATGTACATTCTATTCCACCACCCCTTGCACCACGGCCTGCCAGAATAATAGGCCCCTTTAAGTTTAGATTGTTAAAGTTTGGGTCCCTTGATTGTATTATTGTTGACAAATAAAATTTTATATCCAGATAGCCTAGAAGACAAATTATGTCCAGTTAGTCAATACAAAATTTCACAGGGGAGTTTACAACTTCCATTTTACAGGTGGAAAGATTAAAAGAAAGGTAAAAGAAACACATTTACTTGCCCTGAGCACCCAGGTTAGAAAATGGCGAGACTGTTAGTTACATCACACTAGAATGTGACTGGCACAGGAATTGGACTTAAAACCACCTTAATTCCATGGTTTAATGAGAGAGGCTGCTTCCTACTTAATAATTAAAGATATAAAACAATAAATATGACAAGTCAAAGTTTCATTGGAGTTATAAGGAAGGAATTCATCAGTGGACACAGTCTGGAATTTCTAGGCCTTCTAGGTAGAAGGTGAAGTGTCCAAACAAGACAAAATAAATGCATAGATTTCAAGCTATGGTTTATGGTACTGCGACACTGAGTCTGAGGACCAGGGCCCAGAAAACTCACTCCAGCATTGTCTGTACCACACCCACCAACAGATCCTCAGCAGATGCTTCCCAGCCATGCATGCTGCCTTCACAACCTCTGTAATTGCTCAACAATTCTGCCAAAGCCCGGAGAGCTTCAGGTCCATTTGTTCAGCAACGATGTGCAGTGAAGTAATAAACAAGGGCATGAGGCCAGTTTGGGGAACCATCTCTTGGGAACTAAACACCCCCATAAAGTGCAAATTTGCTCCATTAGACATGCTGGATTCCAGCAAACATCCCTCCATCGTAGGCTGAACCAACAACACGAATAAACATGTGTACCAGAGGCCCTGGTGGAAGAGGCAAAAAAAGAAAAAAAAATACCTGGAACCTCCCTCGGAGAGGCAGGACCATACCATGCAGACTAGAGCCTCAGTCCTGACTACATACATTCCTTACCACCCCATATGTGGGTATCTGACTCTAACCACATAAAAATTAGACTAAAAACTTCTAGAATTCTCAGAGGGCATTTATTTTCTTTTGTGCCTCTAAGAAAATATAGGTGAAATAAAAGCTGAGCACCCAGGTTCTTTGGCCTGTCATCAGATGTGGCCCTAGAATGTCAGGGACATGAGTTTGTACCCTTTTATGCTTCTTGTTGATTCCTACCAGAAACCTGCTCTGTTTTAGGAGCAATGTTTTACTAAAGGGGCATCTTGCTTCCTTTTTGATCTCTTCATTCATTCGCTAGCCTTACAACCTAAACTCTACATAACCCCATACAAAAATTATTCATAAAACAGAACTTCCATCAAACAAAGTCTGTTTATTTAAAAGCTATTACTCTTCAGTGATTTGCAAAGTCCAGACACACCAGCATTGTATTCAGGCTTGAAAAATCACCAACAAGTACATTACAGAATCAATCCTTCATTTCTTACAGCTGTTCAACCTACAGTTTCCCTGCAAGGCTAGATTTTATATTGTTTTCCAAGCATAATAGACTGTGCTGTCTCTTAATAGATATATAAAAAATATTTATAGTCTACATATATTCTAATATATGTAATGATCTATATATAATGGTTATATAGCCAGGGTTTTAACTGTTTGTATACAACATCTATATCATATTCTATATATTGGACTCAGGGATAGTTTTATCAACCTAGAATCCCATTCTCATTGCCCTTCTAAATTCCATGCAGATTAATATTTCTAATTTGAACAGCAAGAACTATATCATGGGACAATATGACAACTAGTAAGATCTTTCCAATACAGCAATGCTGAGGTTTTAAGAAGACATGTCCTGGGTTTCACAGGAAATTTAACTGACATTCATACTGAGTCAATGGGGTCTCCCTCCTTTACTTCCCCACCCCCACGGGAAAGAATTCTTATAACAGTGAAGTCTGTTTTTCCTCAGGATGGCTGGAAGTGAGTCTGATATGGTGGCCTCTGTATTATCCTACAACAACTTCCAGAGAGATCTAGATAGAGAACATTTCTCAAAACATTTTGGGCCGGAGAGATAGCATGGAGGTATGGAGTTTGCTTTATATGCAGAAAGATGGTGGTTTGAATTCCAGCATCCGATATGGTCCCCAAGCCTGCCAGGAGTGATTTCTGAGCATAAAGCGAGGAGTTACCCCTGAGTGCAGTTCACAGCCGCTGTCTTTCATTCTTTTGTGGTTTTACATAGCCCCAGCGATGAACACGGAATAAAACAACAGACATCCTGTATGACTCTGAAGTCCCAGATGTGAAAGCTTTAAAAGTGAAAAGAAAGAAAATGGTGGATACAGTCAGTGCTAACTTTTCCAACTCCTTTTCTTCTCAGAGACTGTATGTTTGGCAGGGAAGGGAAGATAGGAGAAGGGAACAGCTGGCTGTGTAGATGGTGTGGCTCAGGTTTTGTTTTCCTGCACTATGGCTCTCCAGAACAAAGAGTCCCTGGCAAGTGACGGATTCCTATCACAACACTATGGAGGAGAGTCACTGACCCAACCAAAGAGCTACAAAATGAAATTTTCATTAGTGACAAACACACAGACAGAGCTGCAAACCAAGATAGCCCTCAAAGACAGCAATAACAGTGCATCCTCGGGATACGACCCCTGTGGAACTGTTTTCAGGAGCAGAGAAGAGGGCATTCAAGATTCTCCAACCATGATATCTTCATCCTGGCTTGGAGCAGCACTGCCCTGATCCCTCATCTGTGCTCTATCAGCTACCCACCACTTTAGTAGTTTGTGTGCTTTGGCTGCCAAGCTAGACTGTGGGGGGCTTCTGGGATTCATCCGGTTTAGGGAAGATGGCAAGGTGCACTCTTCCAGCATCTCTGGTTGGAACCAAAGGCTCGCTGTGCCTGGCAGGCCCACCACACTGACACTGTGAGCCTGTAAGGATTTCTGCTCCAAGTTGTCTCCGTGGCCAGTAGGCTGTGAGGAGTAGGGCCACATGGTGTGGTCTGGGCCACTGCAAAGACCTCAGCTCTGCATGGACTGATCTGGTTGGGGAAGTGGGGGAGAATGTGTCTTTGTTTCCACTGCAGCAAAATATCCATTTTGATTGGGGTACTAAGTTCCTGCTTCTGTTGTTTTGTTTTTATTTTGGGAAAATTGGGGTGTGAGTTTTGAAGCCACACCTGGTGACATTCAGGAGGTAGATACTCTGCTCCCAGCGCCAGATAAAAGTGGGGCTCTTCCAGGATTTTATTGAGACACTGTGATACCCGAGATCAAAGGCAAAGCCTCCTCTTTCAGAGGTGCTGAAGACCTCTGGTCACACCCTCTTATAAACTCCAGGTGAGCCAGACTTGGCTGCCCCTGGTTCACAAGCACAACTGGGAGTCCTCATGGGATTCCCTACTGCCTGTTCTTCTGCTTATGCCAATTGGGGTTCAGCCTGCCCTGCTCCTCTGCTTCCTGCTGCTGAATTTTTACCTGACTCTCACTATTCAGTAACCAACACCACTCCCCTCATACTGTCTCCTTGTTATATAATCAGAGACACAAGCCCAGCACTATGGAGTGGTTAAGAGAAATCTGAGATCCAAGAAACTGGGAGGGGACCCTGATGATGAGGTTGCTAATCTTTATAAAGAATTGGAATGGTGTGTGCTGAACATCCTTTTCTTTTATTCTTTCCTTTTGTGCAGAGGCTTTGAGAGGCTTCCCAAGGCCTACTTGGGAGTTCTAGGGCCTACTTTCAGTTGAGCTTGTATGACCAGCTGGGTAGTACAATGCCAAGGCTCAAGGATGTAGAGTTTCTGGGGCCTCATGATATCAGGGACCAGCATAGAATCTCAGAGGTGCTGGGGTGGGGTGTCTGCAGGCACTGAACCTGATAATGTTGGGGTTGGATAGGTGGTACCTGCATTTCCAGTTTCCAGGTAAGACAAGTGCATGCCTCTAGCTGCTGAGCAATGAGCCTGAGCCAGACGAGGTCATAGAAATCAGTGCCTGGAACCCCGGTTTGGTTCAGTGCTTCACTCCTGCTTAGCAGATTCTGCTTGATTCCATTATTCTTTCCAACCTTGTAATTAGCAGCTGAAGACTCTATTTGGTGTCTCGATCAAGAGTTGGTCTGAGAGACTGGAGTGATAGTGCAGCAGGTAGTAAGTATAGCACCCCAAACCAACACCTCGTATGGTGTCCCAAACACTGCTAGGAGGGGATCTGTGAGAGCAGAGCTAAGACTAAGTCAGTCTGAACAGATAGGAACTTATGCCCCTCTACCTCATGTGAAAAATCTCATAGTTTTTCATGATGGGCACTGAGATCTGTTTCTCAGGAGCCCATCTGCCATCCTGGATGTGCTCTGCTGATCCCATTAGATCATGCAGATGTGGACAATATGCCCACAGTGACAGTCAAGCTCGTCAACCCTGACTTTCTCTCTCTGTGCTTCACCAAGGGGAATTTACTTGCTCAGGCCTCACCCCACCTCTGCTGGCCTCATTGTGTCAGTGCACAAGAACAGGGACACGAAACACAATCTCAGTGTCCCACAAGACCAACAATGGCATTTCCTAGTCATACTTGGGCTTTTAATTGGGTGATATTAATGACTGGAATATGGCAAGAAAGAGAAAAGCAGGTACTGGAGGGGAGGGGGGCTCCTGTTATCAGTGTCAGATTTATCTTCACGTGCTTGTAGGCCTGTCAAGGAGCCAGTGTGGGGCAGGGTGCGCTATGGCAGTGGCAGATCTAGGACCAAAGGAGAGAAGAGAGAGGGAAGCTAATGTTAGCTAATTAAAGATGAGCTTGGATGAGAGGACAATGAGAGCTGAAGGGAGAGGCCTTTCTGAATTCTGGCCTATCATTAAGCCATGGTCACATAGCTCATCCTATGTCCTTCCTGGCCAATCCACATCAATCTGCTGTGAGTTTTCTGACCCCCATGTCCTAAGCTCAGCTGTGAGTATTCCAGCCTCTAAGAATAAAAGTTTATTTCAAAGCTAAAAGGGTTCAAGTGCAAAGGAAAGCTTCAGACATACACATAAAAGCAAGTTCTGATAAAGGCCTTTAACATACAGGCCAGAGAGTCAGCAGATACCCCACTGATGATGGAACCTGTGGTCCTGCCAATCCCTTGACTGATATCCTTGCCCCTTCTGCTGCATGAGAGACTGAGTTCTTTCATCATACAGAATGGAGAGGGGCTACTAGTGTTTGGGGACCTACAAACTATTTTGGGGGATCAGATATTCTTTGGGGGTGAGAAGTGGGACCCAGCACATAATATAGTGCTACATGTAGCCTTGTCCTAGGGCTTATCCTTGTTATGTCACCCAGCACTCAAGTAATCACTCAAGTAATCAGCTTAGCGATGCCTGTGGTAGTCAGGGAAGGATGCTGAGGTTCTGGTGGGACTCAGAATTCTAAAAGGGGTCTCCACCAACTGTTTGAAAATCTTGGAGCAGACAACTTTAACAAATAGGGGAGCTGAGTGTACAAGTCTAAGATAGTTACTCCTGTTCCCAAGGATATGGGAATAAATCAAGGTAAAAACCTAGACTCGGAGAGACGAAGGAATGTGGAAGCCTATGACAGCACTGACTTGGGTCCTGGTGACAGGTAAAATGGAAACTCTGCCTTACTTAGTACAGGATATGCTTTCAACAAAGGGGAATCCCAGTTGGCAGCATACAGAGTTGACTACAAATATCCAGATCTTTCTACAAGTCTCAGTCCCCAATCTTCTTTTTTTTTTTTTTTTGTGTGTGTGTGTGGTTTTTGGGTCACACCCGGCAGCGCTCAGGGGTTACTCCTGGCTCCATGCTCAGGCATGGAGCATGCCCTGGCAGGCACGGGGGACCATATGGGGCACCGGGATTCAAACCGATGACCTTTTGCATGAAAGGCAAACGCCTTACCTCCATGCTATCTCCCGGGTCCCAGTCCCCATTTTTCTAACCCCCAGCTCTGACCCTGAGACTCTAACAAGCCCAGCCACTTCCTTGTGGCATTGAGGTGTTTCCCTACAATGTTCTATCATGGATTCTAGAGCCAGGTAGCAGGGCACAAAATTGGATCTGCAATTCTCTCCCTGCATGACTAGGAGATAAACCTGTCCCCTATTTTTCTTATGAATTCACAGAAGACATAAGGAATGAGTTCCTAGGAAAGATCTGAACAGTGTCTAACACAGTTCCATGTGCTATCCAACCAAGATGATGAAAGATAGGAAGGCGTCTACTTAAAAGCAAAGACAATGCCACAGATTACATTATAAATAGGGCCATGAAGTTGGAGATTATTTGCAAACATGTCTAATAACTCTCCTAACTTCTACTATTTCAGCATTCTCTCCATTTCTTCTTTGAGATTGGCTATTCCCCCTGCCCTCCCTTTGCAATTTACTTAATCAGGGGAAATGTGACAATGGCCTCTTATGAAGTTCTCAGGCAAGTAACATTCTGCTCTGAAGAAGGCCAAGGATACAAGTGCTGCTAATGAGAGGGGTGGAGGGGGTGGGACCAAGATGCTAATCCCAGCTCTTGATACTGCAAATGATATAAATGCACCCTGCCCTTCCTTGCTACTGATTACTACAGAAGTATAGACTCCCCTTTATGCACTGGATTTTCGATATAGGAGATCGCCAGAGCCAAAGTATCAGGCCCCAGGATCATGGAGGCTGTCATGTGTAAGCTAAAGACACATGAAAGGTCATGGTAGACCAGGACATGGGAGCCCAAGAGTTGAGGACATGCATTCTAGGTTCAAAGACCTGAGATCCAAGAGTGCCAAGGGCAGTAGATAGATGTATCTGCTTCACCAGCTAAAAAAACAAAACAAAAGAAAAGAAGCAAACTAAAAACCCCAGAGAGGTGCAGGAGAGATGGTACAGACAGTAAGGAACTTGCTTTGCCCATGTGGCTGACTTGGGTTCGATCCCAAGCACCTCCAGGAGCAAGCCCTAAGCACAGCTCTGTGTGTGTGTGTGTGTGTGTGTGTGTGTGTGTGTCCCCAAAACACAACAAACCAACCAAAAACAGAAGAAAGGAATTTTATCTTCTTTTGCCTTTTGACAAAGTCTCTTTATAGTCCCTTTACAGACTTTTAGTGTTTACCTCCCCCTATCCCAACCTTTAATATAAAGGACATTTCTGTGGTTATAATTTCCAAAGTTAAGTCTCACATGCACCTAAAAATCAAGTTTAACCAAAGATCTGAGCATCTTGTGACTCAGTGAAGTGGACACATCAAAATAACCATCACAGTTCTCAATGGTCAGAGCTAATGTAGCAGAAGGAGATCATTCCCAGCTCAATTCCAGAGCAAATGCCACCTAATTAGGTCTCCTTGGGACTGTCTGAAAAATCCAGAGCAAATTCTTCCTAACTAGGTCTCCTTGGGACACTCAACTCATTTTTCTGACTTTCCAATTTTTAATACATCAAGTGCACTACACATCATGCAGTTTCCAAAGTTGCAACAATCAAATAATACCAGGTATATAGGGTAGTAATCAAGTGCAAGAGTCAATCTCTCCTTCAAACTCATTATAGGAAGAAAAATAGGAGCATCTGTGCATCTCCCCAGTGCCAATGACTCCATGTTTCCCTAGTCAGGTGCTAGCGCAAACACCCCGAAGAGTCGCAGAGCTGATTGAAGAGCTGCAGCCAGTGTAGAGAATGCTCTGCCGCTGCGTGCGCCATATTTCCTCTGGGTCTTCAGGCGTTTTCCGAAATGGAACTGAGTACAATCAAAAAGGGCCACTTCAGTGATCAAGGAGGTGGAAAGATTGACAATGAGGAGAAGTGAGTTATACATGAGGGTGCAGAAATAGGTTTCTGGGAACTGTTGACAAGGCTTCACTATAGAAGAACCTGTGCTCCCTCTGAAGCGATGAAGAGGCAATTTAGTAGGACTAAGAAAAGGAAGTGCACAATGGGAGGGGAACTAGAGGCCTCTTTTCCCTCAAAAGGCAGAACAGACAACAAATGCTGAAAATTCAACAGGAGAGCAGGAGGGAGAGGTATGACTGCTTGGGGTGGTAAGCTGGGGAGCAAGAGAGAGTGAACACTTCTGTCCCACCACTGACTCTGCAAGACACCTACTACTGTGCTGGGCTGGGGAGTGACCCATATCTGGTCCTGGAGGATTCCTTTTTTTTCAATTGGTACAGAAAGGGACAAAGGCTACCACAAATTTTTAGGCCCTACCCACCCTTATTCGGTGGCGCTGGAGGTAAGGTGCCTGCCTTGCCTGCGCTAACCTAGGATGGACCGAAGTTCGATCCCCTGGTTCCCCATATGGCCCCCCGTGCCTGCCAGGAGTGACTTCTGAGCGAATAGCCAGGAGTAACCCCTGAGCGTCACCGGGTATGGCCCAAAAAACAAAACAAAACAAAACAAAAAAAAAAGCAGTCAATATGAGAAGTCTAGACGGAAGCAATGAAGGTCTATCTGAAATAAGCCATTCTGCAATCTCTTCTTTCATCAGGACTTCTTAAACATTTCCACTTGTGACTTCTTTTCGCTTGAGAACTTGTTTTGTTTTGGGGGCCACCCCAGCAGTACTCAGAATTTACTGGTAGGCTTGAGAACATGTGATGCAGAGCAAGTTCTTTCCTTACCTGCTATTCTATTACCCTAGCTCTCGTCTGAGAAATTTTTATGTGACTCCAGGTATGTAAATATATAAAATAGGTATAAAAATAAAATAGTTACTAAAAGGAATCAAAAGGAACTTATGTTTTTATTTCTTAAATGAAGCATATAGCTATATGAGTCTACAATAGTACCATTTTCCTGCCAAGGGTCATTTCTGGGCACTACAATACAGGCAGACACATTCAGTTAGCCAGTAGGAAGAGTCAGCGACTTCCCTGTTACAGAAAAGGAATTATAGGAGTCCATAGACTTTATATGGCCCAGAAGGTCTGATGTCCTGCACCCATGCCAGAGGGGGCCATGAATCACAGTTTAAAAGCTAGGTTCCAGGTGACTACACATTTGCTCTCAAGGAAAAACTCATCTCTTGCCTGATATCAAACAAAGGAGAGCAATTATGAAAATAAAATGAAGAAACAAATTATCACAGACCCTATCTACAGAAAGCATGTGCCAATAGTGATGGATATCTATATGTTACTTTTGCTGTGGTATAACTCAGTGGAGTCAGATACTCAGCATCAGTGCTGAGTCAAGGAAAGAGAGGCTCCCTGCAAAATATTTTCTAGCTTAAATTCACACATCTACTTTATTGAGACTCTATAGAGTCCTCTGCAGTATGCAAATCTCAACTGAAAAACTGTTGTTAGAGGGAGTTCTGTGAACTGTGCTACTTTGTGAGTCCAGCTGGAGAAGGAAACACTGGCACTTTCCCACTTCATAGAATTACCTATACAACTACCTCGATAGGGCCTGATGAGCAAACACAGAAAGACTTGGCAAACTTGGAGAAGCAAAGGGTGTACATTTCATGGAAGGGTTATATAACAATGACCAAATTCTCTCACTGGTGACACATGAGCTAAGATAGAAGCTTTAATCTTCCTTATCAGCATACATTGTTTCATAGGTGCCCATCTTTCTGGCCAATCTGTGAAGGATGTCCCTAGTTGATCTCAGTCTTTCACCTATACTGGGGTGTACAAGGTTGTAGGAGCTGTTCCAAGCTTAGTGGGGACTGAGCCCAGTCAGATATACAGTAGGCATGATTCCCTAACCATGAGTCCTAACCATTGAAGTCACTCCAGGCAACATCAATGAGTTTATTTAAAAAATCTGTTATAGTTATTTTATTATCTTTACAAAGGTGTAGCTGACAGATATGAATTACATATACTGTATTTGAAGTTCACAACTTGGTATTTTGACATATGAATTCACAGTGGAATGATTGCCACATCAGCAAACATGCCTATCCCCTCTCATCTCACTTTCAAAAGAAAGTTTCTTTTTCTTTTCTTCTCTTACCTCCTTCCTTTCTGCCCCCTTTTCTTTTTCCTTTGTGCTTTCTTTTGCAGCAAGAACACTTGCCACCTACCCTCTTTCTGTGTTCCTACTGTAAGTGCACCTTTTGGTACTGTTCATTGCAATCACTGTGCCATATGCCAGGCTCCCAGAACCCACACATGCAACACAAGTGACATTTTCTGCCCTTCCTCCAGCATGTCAGCCATTCTCTCTCTCTGCTCTGGTTTCCTCTTCAGTTAACTATTCTTCAGTACCTATAACTACTTCTGAGCTTTGAAGAACAAGATATAGCAATGTCCTTCAAAACCAGTAAAGTAACCTACTTCTAGTCAAAGCACAATGAATATGGACTATGATTCAAAGGCTTTACTAGGGAAGGAAATAAATAACAGACGACACATTTATGTTTTAGTGGAACTAAAATCCCCCCTCTTGATTACTTCTGCTCGTCCCATGACCAATGATCCCAGTCACCAGAGGGAGACTGTAGAGCAGCCCCATCTTCTATAGCAGCTCTTTAATACCTGCACTAAATAAACAGACCAGGATGTAAACATGGTCCTGCTTGTGTTGGGCATGGTGGCACATCCTGCTCACTGGTGAATACTGACCTCTATACCTTCCCCTGCACAGACACAGTGTAAATTGAATGCAATACTCTCTGACTCCCTTGAAGCTAGAAGCAACAATGTCCTCTTTCAATTGAGTCTCTTCAGAAGCTCTAGAAAGGTTTTAAGAGTGGTTGAGAGTAGGTTAGGCAGGACTCTATGCCTCTTGCATTTGGTTTGATGTGGATACTGTATTCAAGGCTAGGGAATCACAGAGACAATAGTCCTACCCATAAGGAGCTACTAAAACACATTAGGAAGTCCTTATATCATAATTATGTGAAAAAATGAAATCCTCTTTTGCTGAAGATATTAAAACAAATCCTACCATTTGTAGTCAAAATTCCAAACAGATGCAGACATTAATAATGTTTAAGGGTCAGGGCAGGAAGGCAATGGGTATATAGACATGCATATACAAATACATGTATGCATGAATATATGTGTTTATATTCTGCTTGTGTGAATGAAGAGGCAGAGGAGAAGCAGAAGGAATTCAACTGTTTTAAGTTTCTGGCAGACATATGGTGATTTTACAATTGTGTCTCATTTGTTCCTAGAGAACCCTCTGGTGTTAGGTATAATTTTCTCCCTTTTACAGACCAGAAAAGTGAGGTAGGCATGGTGAGGTTGTATAACTTGCTCAAAATGAACTAGTAAGTGGTAGAGCTAGAATCAACTGAGAATTAAATCATGATGAAACCTGTACCTAAAACATATGTTTTCCCCATACAGCAGCACAAATGCCTCAGCACAGCACTGATGGAAAAATTAGATGGCAAGGATATCTGAATGTGAAAGGCTTCCTTCCCTGGAGCCAGGGAGGGGAAACATCATTCATCCCCACCATACCTTTTTGCTCCCCACCTTCTAGTAACATAAATGTGAGATCTGAATAGGAATGGGCTTTGCTTGACTCAAGTAGCTCTCCTCAGGACCAGATCAACAGCCTTCTTCTTTCCTGCGCTCTGGCTAGAAACCTGCTTTTCCCATTCCCTCCCACAAAGCATACTCTTTTCAGAGGGACAGAATTCACACACTGAGAAGCTTCATCTCAGATTCCCTACCAGTCATGAGGAAATGATTTTGACAGTTGAGTGATGCCAATCTACTGAGAATTGCAAAACAGACATAGAGAAACCCAAGGGACAGTGCCACACTGGAGATTCACACTAGGTTTATTAACCTATCCAGCAAGAATCTCAGAATTGTGGCATCAGGATTTTACAGACAGCACCCCTTACTTTTCTCCTGAGTAGTCAATGCTGGGCTTAAAGAGGGGTACAGTCCCTGAACTCTGACTTTAGGGAGGGAAGACTGTTTTTGTTGAAGTCTTACCAAATGACCAAGGAGACATGTGGCTGGAGCAGGGGGCAAAGCTGGAAAGAGTGGGCACTGGGAGAGGGGGGGTTTCTTTTAATAAGCCAAAGCTAAGCCTCGTCTGCCAGCACCTAATTGGAGGCTGACAGC
Organism: Crocidura indochinensis; assembly: GCA_004027635.1. Classification (NCBI taxonomy): domain Eukaryota; kingdom Metazoa; phylum Chordata; class Mammalia; order Eulipotyphla; family Soricidae; genus Crocidura; species Crocidura indochinensis. The sequence goes on from PVKC010019807.1 coordinate 15,687, forward strand.
TTTCTAATGTCATTTCAAGTCCAGGGTCAGCTCTGTAATTGCACTTGTCATTGTGCCAAAATGCGCCCTTTCGAAAGGCAGCTGGCTACCAGCTCTCAGCATCTTTTCTTGGTCTCCAGACTCTGAGAGATGTCCCTCTGGCTGCATGAAATGAGGCAGCAGGTCTTTCTCTGCTTCCATCTGTCACTCCACCCTTATCCAGAGTCATCTGGATTTTGCGGGAGCTTTGATATGACTTGGGACTTGATCACTTCACATTGCAATCCAGCCAGTAGGTCTCCTAAACATGATCGGGGAAAATAACCTACTGGTGTGGGGGAAGGTTGATTATGAAAGATGTGATATTACAGTCTTTTCTAAGGAAATGCAAAGTTTTTGCCTGCAACAAGCAAACTCTGTCCCCCCACCCCACCTCCTGATTTCTAAGTGTGCTTGCAATCTATGCTTTCTGGATTCTGGCAGATAGCCCAGCAGTGGCCTCTGTAAGACTCTGAAATTTTTGTCCTGCTATGAAGCAAATCATCTTAAAACTAGAGAGGGTTCAGAAGCCGACCCTTAGTTAATCAGAGAAACAAAATTCACAATCAGACTCCCAGTGTGAGCAGAAACACCTCCCATGGGAAGAGAAGTAAAAGGAGAGAGGCTTAGTTGGGATAATGAGACAGACAAAAGTTGCATTGTTTTATATGTGTGTGTGTGTGTGTGTGTGTGTGTGTGTGTGTGTGTGTGTGTGTGATTGATTCTTATTTTATCAAATCACATGGAGGAATGGACTAGGCAATAGAGAGAAGAAGCAGATATGGATAATTCATGATAGGCCTTACACAGTCATAATTCACAATGTCAAGATATCACAGGAGGGTATAAAAGAAAGTTGAGTGTCTCACTTTTACCAAATATGTATGTAGCCATTTTCTTTTTTTTAATTTTAATTATTTTTAAATTTTTATTTAATCACCATGTTTACGAAAATTTTCATACTGGGATTTCAGTCATAGAATATACACCATCATTCACCAGTGAAATCTTTCCACCATCAATGTCCCCCAAACCTCCCCAGCCCCCTGCCTACCTCTCAGATAAGCATTCTATGTCTGTTCTTCACTATCATTGTCATGGGAGTTATCATTGCGGTTAATGCTCTAGATGCATTCACTGCTCTTTGTGGCAAGCTTCATGTCATGAAGTACATGACATGAAGTACATGAAGTCCTGGAGTACAGCTTTATAAAATCTGGATATTATTGCTATATTTAGTGTCTTTTACTTTTCTTTTTTCTTTATTTTTATTTATTTATTTATTTATTTATTTTTGGTTTTTGGGCTACATCCAGTGACGCTTGGGCGTTACTCCTTGCTATGCACTCAGAAATCATTCATGGTTTGGGGACCTCATGGGATGCTGGGGATAGAACCATGATCCATTCTAGGTCAGCACATGCAAGGCAAATGCCCTACTACTTGCCCCACTGCTCCAGCCCCTGTCTTTTATTTTTCTTATATCCCACAGATGAGTGAGATTGTTCTATGTCTATCACTTTCCCTCTGACTTATTTCACTCAGCATATAGTCTTCATGTCCATTCATGTATGGGAAATTTTATGACTTATTTTTCTTAACAGCTGCATAGTATTCCATTGTGTAAATGGTGTAAATGTACCGGTCTCTCTAGCGACTCGTCCGTTTTTGGGCAGCTGGGTGATTTCCACATTCTGGCTATTATAAATAGTGTTGCAATAAACATAGGGGTGCAGAGGGCATTTTTGTAATTTTGTGTGTGTGTGTGTGTGTTCCTAGGTATACCCTACAAGTGGTAGTGCTGGATTATATGGGAGCACAATTTCCAGCTTTTTGTGGAATATCCATATTGCTTTCCAAAAAGATTGGTCTAGACAACATTCACCAGAAGTGAATGAAAGTTCCTTTATCTCTGCATCCCAGCATTGGTTATTCTTGTTCTTTGTGATGTGATTCAGTCTTAGTGGCATGAGATGAAACCTCAATGTTGTTTTGATAATATCTTTTTGATTAGTTATGCGAAGCATTTTTTTCATGTACCTTTTAGCCTTTGGTACTTCTTTGAGACATTTAAGAAAATGTCTATTCATTTCTTCTCCCCATTTATTAATAGAATTAGATGTTTCTTTCTTGTTAAGTTTTTCTATTTAATACCTTTGTATATCTTATATATATATATATATATATATATATATATATTAGCCCCTTATAAGATGAGTTTTGGATAAATAGTTTCTCACATTCCATAGGTTGCCTTAGTATCTTAGTCACTGTTTCCTTTGAGGTATAGAAGCTTCTCAATTTTATGTAGTCCCATTTGTTTATCTCTGCTTCCACAATGTCATGAAGTGTTTTGACTAAGATTTACTCCATATAACTTATAGTTATAGGTCTTATATCCATTTTTATTTGGCTTTTGTAGATGGTGTTAGAGGTGCTAGCTTTTATGCATGTGGTTGACCACCTGTCACAACACCACTCATTGAAGAGGCTTTCCCTGATCCATTTTGAATTTCTTGACCCTTTATCCAAGATTAATTGATTGTATGGGATTCATTTTCCAAATACTCTATTCCATTGGTAGGAGGATTTATCTTTATACAAATTTCATGCTCTTTTGATGACTATTGCTTTGTAATACAATTTAAAGTTGGGAAAATTGATGCTTCCCATCTTCTTTACCCTAAAGGTTGCGTTAGCAATTTGTGGGCCATTTGTTCTTCCAAATAAATTTCAACAGTGCTTGACCCACTTTGAAGAATGTCATGGTTTAGAGGAATTTCATTAAACCTTCACAACACTTTAGGAAATTATTGCTATTTTAATAGTGTTGATTTTCCCAATCCATGAGCAGGGTACATGCCTCCATTTCTTGTGTCCTCTTTTATTTATAGAAACAGTGTTTTGTAGTTTTCTTTGTATAGGTCCTTCACCTGTTTAGTTAAATTGATATCAAGGTATTTGTGTGTCTGCGGTACTATTGTGAATGGGATTGTTTTTTTTAATGTCAATTTCTACTCTATCATTATTTTTAAATAAGATTATTGATTTTGTGTGTTAATTTTGTACCTGCCACTTTGCTATACGAATCTATTGTTTCTAGAAGCTTTTTGGTAGAGTCTTTAGGGTTTTCTAAATATAATATTATTTAATGTGCAAACAGTGAGAGCTTGACTTCTTCCTCTCTTATCTGGATGTCCTTGATATCTTTTTTTTTT
>PVKC010019808.1:0-18907 GCA_004027635.1 Crocidura indochinensis
CCAGGAACTGCTTTGTGCCTTCTTTGGAGGTGGCCCGTGGAAGACTGTCTTTCTCTCTAGCTTAGCAAGAACTTGCGCCTTTGTTTCTGTACTCTCTAGAATGTTTCCTTACTGCTGTCCTCCTCTCCTATCTTCTACCTTGGGAAGAAGGAGAACCCTACACTCATTCACTCGCTCTTTCAGCCAGCATGTATCCAACCTTTTCTGGAGAGATGAGCACAGGTGAGCACAGAGCAGTAGAGACAGAGGTATATTACTGTGTCCCAGGAAGTCCTTATGTAGAGGGCACTCTCTTATATTAGGACACTTAGCTTTTGAATACTGAATATTCTGTTACTATGAAGAAGAAGTTTGAGTACACAAGTAAAGCTGATTCTTCACACTTAATCATAATAATGACATGGAAAGACCAAGTAATTGGGTGTTCCAGAATTCATTAGAAAAGCTCAAATATAGCAATTGAAATATTAAGACCTCTTTGAATTGACAGTATTTCTGAGAAATCAATTTGTATTGGTTTACTCTCTACTTTGAAAAGGAGGAGGCCTCTTTCTAGAAGAAGGCTTTTAAGATATTGCATTAAGTTAATGCCCAATATAAATTTGGCTTTTAAATAGGTCTTTTATGGTTCCACACAAACTTTATAATTATTTGTTCTAAGTTCATGTTGTCTGAATTTGAATAGTGATTGCATTGAAAACTATATTGTAGTTTAGGTAAGATGTTCATTTTGATGATATTGATAATTTCAATGTATGAGCATGAAATATTCTATTTCCTAGGGTCTTCAATTTCTTAAATCTTTTAGAGTTTTCATGGTATAAGTTTCTCACCTCTTGTTAGGTTAATTCCTAGGTACTTGATAGTTTTGGACACAATTTAAAATGGGATTAGCTCTTTAATCTCTTTCTCCTCTGAGTTATTTGTATAAAGGAATTCAACTATCTTTTGTGTATTGACTTTGTAGCCAGTCACTTTGCTCTATTGGTTTAATGTTTCTAGGAGCTTTTTGTGGACTTTTAGGGTTTTTTGATGTATGTCATATCATCTGCAAATAGAGATAGTTTGAATTTCTCTTTTTTAATTTGGGTTTCTTTGATTTACTTCTCTTGATTAATGGCTATTTCTAGGACTTCTAATGCTATGTAGAATAAGAAGGAGACAGTGGACATCCTGACCTTAGTGGGGAGTATAGATTCATTAGTCACAGTTCTTATAAATTCTCTTTTAGGGCTTTTATGTCTTTGCTAGTGTTCTGCCTAGATCTGTCCAGTGGTGATACATCAGATAAAGCTTTAATATATAGGATATACAAAGTACTCACAAAGGTTAACTTCACAAAGCCTAAAAACACCATCAAAAATAGGGAAAGGAAATGAAGAGACAGTTTTCTGAGGAAGACCAACAGATGGCCACAGACATAAAAATGTTCATCATCATTTATCACTAGAAAAATCCAAATCAAGACAACAATGAGATACCATTTTACACTAGTGAGGATGGCACATATAAAAAATAATTGGGAGAAGTTTTGTTGGTGGTGATATGGTAAGAAAAAAACTCTCATCTGCTGCTGATGGGAATGTCGCCTGGTCCAAGCCCTGTGGAAAATAGTATGGAGGGTTCTTAGTAAACTGAAAATTGAGCTGCCATATGATCCAGTTACTCCTCTTTTGGGTATCTATCTCCAGGGTAGAAAAACATTCATCCAAAAGAATGTATGCACACCACTATTTATTGTTGCACTATTGATTTTAGCACTCAGTGAAAGTTGGAATCAACCTAGATGTCCAACAGCAGACAAGTAGATCATGAAGGTATATACATATAAACAGTGGAATACTACATAGCTGTAAGGAATGATGCAGACATTCAGTTTCCAGCAATATGGATGGAGCTGGAAGATATGTTAAATGAAGTAAGTCAGAAGAAGAAGAATAAATACAGAATGATATCACTTATAAGTGGTATTTAGAATGACTGCATGAAAAAATACAATGGTCTAAATGGGAGTTGTCTCGAATACTCTTGGCCCAAGCGAGGAGAAGGAAAGAAACTGAGTGGAGGGGGAGAAACATGTATAAGAAGAGATGGGGGACAGGGACAAAACAGTCTCACGTGCGTTGGTGGATATAAAAAAAAAGGACAGAACTAAATACCCAAGCCAAGCAGGGACAGGGAAAAAAATGTCTTCATGAAGAAAGAAAAGTGCTATGATGAAGCACTGCTACTCTTTAGAATCTGCAGAAAGCCCAAGGATTTTGTGAGGTGGTAGTTAAAAGGTTGTTAAATCTCTGTCTACTTAATTGATTGAATCCAGGGCCTCAAAATGTAGATCAAGCACAGTACGAATGAACCACTTCCACAATCTTTAAATGTTTTATTTAATTCAGTATACAAAGGACATCATGATAAAACTAAGCACTGACTTGTTATTGAAGTTATTGAAGAATTTTGAGCCACACTCATTTCTGTTTTGCTTTCAAACCTGTGGTTTGTTTCTAGCATTTGAACAAAGTAGTTAAATTGACCATCAACTAGACTTTCAGTTCTCATCCCAGATGAGATGAGATACATGCCAGATACCCCATCTGCCTCACAGGAGAATGCTGGATATCACTTTCATCACTACCAGAGTCTGCTCTATACACCTGATTCAATGATAATCTGTGTGTGTGTGTGTGTGTGTGTGAGAGAGAGAGAGAGAGAGAGAGAGAGGGAGAGAGAGAGGAGACACTTCTGTGTATGGATGAGAGAGCGAATGAGAAAGAGAGAGAGAGAGAGAGAGAGAGAGAGACTTCTGTGTTTTGTTGGTCCTTCACCTGACTTCTAATGCATCTGCTTCAACTTTGTCTTCAGCTGCAAAGGGAATTTTCCATGGGTGGATTTAGGAGTCTCTTATAGTCTTACATTCACAGTGGAATGTTTTTTGTGCCTGTGCTACATTTGTGGGCGTTCCTCTACAGGTTGATGACAGCTTCTTCTGTTCCATTTTCTCTGCATCTTTGCTCAAGAGAAAACAAGATGAGCAAAACACACATACAAAAAATACTACAATAGCAGAATACTCTTTACAAAGTCTCAAACAATAACAATATACCTAAGGTTTATGCTGTGGTCAGTTAATATGGAAGACTTGCCTGTGGAAAGAGGAAGGTAGTGAGAACATCGAGTGTGGGGGAAAAGACATTAAAAGGTAGAAAGGAGCAGATAGGTCAGGCAGCATAAAAATCTCTCAGAAAATTGAGGAGCCAGAGGAGCGACCATATTTTTCCTCCCCTTTAGTTGTGGCTGTTGTGTTGGTTGGAGGTTGACAGTGGTGCTTTCTGGGCTCACTCTCCAGTTGTGGTGCTCTGAGGTCATCCACAGTCATCCACTCTCCTACACTTTAGTTGTGGGGCTATCTGGGAGTCACCAGGGGACACACACCCCATTCATAGAATACAGAAGTTGGAATACATTGTTGGGATATAAGGGAACCTTAGGTCTGTAGGGGCAGCACTGAGAATTGGGGCCCCATTCAATTCTCATCCTCACCTTAGTCTTAGCCTTTCAGGCATGTGCTTTCACCACTGAGCCCTCCCCTGAGTTCTGTTTTTAAGGTTGTTCTTTAGTATCAAAGTGGTTATTGATTAGCTTGTCTACAATTCCCCTTGTTCCTAAGCATGATCATTATTATATTTTCAAAACCAAGAGGGAAATAGAATCAAGGGAGGGAAGCAGGTGTCCTCTTAGTTTGCACCCCACTGAGATATCAACAAGCCAGTGCTCATTTTTATAAACACCCGGTTATGTAAGAGTCAACCATAACAGGGACTGTTCCATATGCCTTACATAAAATCTGATTTCCACACCTGATGGACTGACTGAATTTTCAGATGTGGAGATCATGTTGCCACATCTGTCTCCCAATATATATTTGATTAGTCTGAATTTTCTGTCTTACATTACCTTTTTGAGTCCTTTGATGAGATGTCATGACCTTGAAGTTTCTACTTCTGTTTTCACTGTACTTACATAATGGTGTCAGGAACTCCTGACAAGGCCTTCAGAATTAGCCAGAAGAGTTGGAATTGCTTCTCTTCCTGAGGGATTTTGTTTTTGGCCAAGCAGGTGGGGAGCAACTGGTGTGGGGGGATATTTTGTTCACTTAGGCTCTCAGAATTGGTTTTGCAAGGAATAATGCTCAAGTTTCTCTTGGACTGTGATATATCTCCCAAGAGAAGGTTTCACTGTTTTTGATCCCCTGAATAATAGTAGCTTTTAGAAATTTGGGGCACAGTGATTTACTATTCTGTTCATGATAGACTTTCATGCATACAATGTGCCAACACCAAACCCTCTACCAGTGTTCACTTCCTTCCACCACTTTCTCAGGTTCCTCCATTCCCTTACTCTTGTCATATCAGTTCTGTAAACCAGCTTTCAGATTCTGTTGCCTTTGGCCATTAACTTTCCCCTTACTGTGTTTCTTTATATTCCACATATGAAAGACATCATTTTGCATCTGTCCTCTCACTTCATGCCACATGATATCTTCCTGTTCCATCCACACAGAAGTAAACTGCTTGATTTCATCTTTTCTTATAATTGAGTAGATGAATAGTAGTAAATATTAAGGACTATCCTGAAAAATAATTGGAATAGATATGGTTTTAACCTATTTGGAATCCATTGAGTTGACTGTAAGACATATTTATAGACAAGGTTGTAGGTTTTCACGGAAATAGAAGCAAGGTGGAGAAAACAAAGCAAAATGATTAGTGATGCATACAATACTATCAAGGAAAAAATTGGAGTGATCAGCGGCAATTAGAGTAGAACAACAAAGATTCCAGGAAAGTTGAAGGCAGAGTACTTTTGGCCTGAGAATAAGAAGAAATTTTTTTCTGATTTTGGATGGATGTGAAAATTTATTCAAATGTTGTTCATGTATGTAGTAGATTAAATAAAATGTTATTAAGTCACAGTGTTCTTTTGGAGCCTATAAGGTTAATAAAAAGCACTTTGTATTTCATATTGAAGTGAACAAATGACTTTGTTTTTCATTATAAAAGCTTGATATTTGAGACTTCATTTCTGAAATGTATATTCTGGTAAATAATTTTTCACAGGGGACAAATTTGGTTCTTTCACCACTGAAAAATTAAATTACAGGAATCTCTCATTCCACTTCCCTCGCTCATCCATCAAAACATGATGCTTTGCAAATATGATAAATAGCTTCTTCACATGACTTACTGTAGTTAAGAAATTTTCACAAGGCCATCCCTTTCCTCCCAGGTTCTGAGTGTCTGGTATTTGGTGCTGTGTGAACACCCGATAAGCTTTCTGATGTACTAATCTTTATCATAACTTTATTAGGATATTATTTGACTTTTATGAGAATATCACTACTACTAGCAGTAGTAGGATATGACAACTATTTGCTTATTTAGAGTGTATGATTTGATGAATTATGGCAGAAATTTCAGCCCCTTTATATCTGTAAACTGGTACGTGTTCATGAGGCAACAGTAGAAACCACTGGTTGGTGATCTATCTCCAGAGTTGTGTTACCTTCTCCATGTTCTGTTTAGAACCATTTTCACCTCCCCATTAAGATCCCAAAGGCATTAACAGCGGGTGTCCATCTTCTATCACCACAACCCCCCGGTTCCTACTTTCTTCTTCTATAAACCTGCCTACTCTGGAAATTTTATAGAAATAGACCGTTCAATACTTAACTTTCTGTGTCTGACTGTTTTTATTTAACACAATGTTTTCAAGGTTTCTTCCTTCTGTAACCTGAACTTGTATTGTATTCCAAATTATTGGTGAATAACATTCTACTGTACAGATATGTATTTAATTCACTTCTAGAATTTTATAGACATTTGAGATATTTCCACAAAGGTGCTATTTGAATGGTGATAATGAAAATTAATTTACATATTTAAGTATTTTTAATTCTGGAGTGTCTACCTGAAGTGCAACTGTTATAATATTTAGTATCTAGGTTTAACAATTTAAGGAACTACTAGATCACAGAATAACAATGCAAATATCCTTTCCTATGAATAGTATTTATAGGAGGGTTACAATAGCTTCATATTTTTCCAGCACCTGTCCTTATTGGTCTTAAAAATTGATAGTGGAGATATATTTGAAGATGTCATGAGACTTAAAGACATCAGGTGTGAACCAGGTTTGATTATCCTAGCTAGGTGGGATGTTTCTTTATGCCAGCTCTTAGGAACTCTGTTCAGTGTAACCAAAGATAGACAGAAATGAACAACATTTACTAGGGACATACTTAAAGTACTTGCAGCAATATGTAGCCAATGAGTAGAATATGTCTAATCTTATCATAATGTCCTATGGATAGTTATAACTATTTGTAATGATCAAACATATTTGTACTTTGAAATAATCAAAATCCCTTAAAATAGTTTTTATTTTTTGTTCCCCCCTCCCTTTTCTATTGCTGTTATTGAGATAACTTGGTGCCGCACATATTAGGCTTTAGCATATGTATGTCTTTTGTTTCAGTGTGTTGAATGGTATACTTTTTGTGGAGGCATCTGGAGTTAGGAACTGTGGAATGGAACTTTCTGAGGATTGAACGCAAGGTCTCATGTGAATAGGCAGGTATTCTTCCACTGAGTCATACCCCTGGATATGAATTTAAGTTAATGCTTATAGGATATAACTTTGTTGCCCTTCTTAATAGTTAGACTCATTAGTAGATCAGCTTTGTTTAGCAGGTAAAACAACTCTACCCAGCTAAACAATAGCTATTTTGTCCAACAATTGGGTCTCAAAAACAATCAGATAGCAGGGAATCTAATCAAAATTTAACTAAGCATGTACTGTAGTAGTTCGTTTTCAGGAACGTTCTTTTGACATTGAATTGCATTCTGGACTCTGCTGGTTCCTTTTATGCAGGATACGAGGCTTTAGATTTTACAGAGTTGTGTCAGATGGTTCAATTTTCTATCATTAGAGACCAGCAGAGAGTGTTCTTGTAAGATTAGTTGAAAGACTGCTTCTGGCCCTCTACTTGTCACTATGGCATTGTACCTATCTGGCTAAAAGCTCCGGGTAGTCACTAGATTGGCTAGGCCTGTCATATGAAAGAGCCCTTCATAAATGTCAACTAATTCAGAAACCAAGGCCTCCAAAATAACCCCATGACACACATTTGCTGAACTTCAATACCCACAAAGCATAACCTTTCCAGATGAGATAATCAGGTCTGTTGTCTTTTGTCTAGTGGTGGAAATTACCTATTAATGTGTTTCTCTTTTTTTATTTTCTACTAGAGAGCTCAGAGCTTATATATATATTTATATTAATATATATAATATATATTAATATATATATATATATTTTTGGTTTTTGGGTCACACCCGGCAGTGCTCAGGTGTTATTCCTGGCTCCATGCTCAGAAATTGCTCCTGGCAGGCACGGGGGACCATATGGGGCACAGGGATTCGAACCGATGACCTTTTGCATGAAAGGCAAACGCCTTACCTCCATGCTATCTCCATGGCCCTCAGAGCTTATGTTTTATTGGTGTTATTCAATTACTAAAATTAATTAATCAGTGTCTTTAATATAACAGTTTCTGTGCTCCCGTTTCAGTGTTCATATTGGAGTCTTATTTTAGTTAAAAAATTGTTTTTTGGGGGACCAAGAGAGTAAGTAGTACAGCAGGTAGGTGTTTGCCTTGCACACAGCCTACTCAGGTAGATCCCAGAAACCTATATGATCCCCTGAGCCTACTCGAGCATAGTCAGGAGTAAGACGTAAGTATCTCTGGGTATTACCCAAACTCTCCATAATAAATAAAAAAAATAAAGATATGGCAAATTACCTTTAAATTTTTTTGTTTTTAGGTCACTTCCAACGCATTCTGGGATTACTCCTAGCTCTTTGTTTGAAATTTACTCCTGGCAGGCTTGGGAGACCAAATGGGATTCCAAGTATCAAACCCAGGTCGGCTTCATACAAAGCAAACACCCTACCCTCTATGCTGTTGCGCCCTTACCTCTGAGATTTTTTTTAAATTTTACTTTTTAGGAATTTGCATCTGCTGTGTCTATGGCTTACTCATGCTTCAGCACTCAGGTATTACTACTGGTGTGGCTCAGGGAAATATAGGGGCTCTAGGGATCACATGTAAGACAAATACCCTATCTTACTTTAAATTTTGTAAGATTCGGGAGCCGGGCGGTGGCGCTGGAGGTAAGGTGACTTTGCCTTGCCTGCGCTAGCCTAGGATGGACCATGGTTCGATCCCCTGGTTCCCATATGGTCCCCCAAGCCAGGAGTGACTTCTGAGCGCATAGCCAGGAGTAACCCCTGAGCATCACCGGGTGTGGCCCAAAAACCAAAAAAAAATTTTTTTTGTAAGATTCCACCTATGAATACAAATGTGTTTTCACTCTAATTATCTGCCTCTAGAAAATATCATGATTTGATTTAGCAAAGTGACCCTTCTAAGTTGTGCCTCCCTTTCTGTGCTTACCACCTTCTATATCATCTCTTACTCATTCAAGCTAGTGAAGATGTGAAAAGCAGAGTTCTTTGGGTATGCTACCAAAACCCAATGAGAAAAGACAAAATGTTTCAGCAAGGGCTGCTCAGAGACCTCCATCCTAATGGGGTGTTCTACATGCCATTGAAAAACCAGCTGCCTGGCTCCATTGCCAATGAAATGGAAGAGAAACAGTTACTTACTGTTTTTGTACATTCTGCATCATTTCCCTTCTCCATGTATAGTAAGTGTGTGTAACCTCCAAATTAACAGTACTTTTGTGGTGGGTATAGGGAGTGTTTAAAAATATGCTTCACCTGACATGAATGTCCCTTGAGGAGGTGGAACAAAAAAGACTCTGCTCTCTTGTCTTAGCCCTTCTTCTGTAAGCAGACTGTCACTATTTTGATCTTGGGTGCTTATTCCACTATTAAAAATGATATAGTATAGTGATGATGTGCTTGCTGGCTAGTATTCTTATATGTGAGAAAGCTTCCATGAAATTTATGGAGAATATTTTTGTTCAAGGTAAGCCTTATTCAGTATGAGTTACCACACTTCAGTTTTATGTATGTGGATGAGTTTTAGGGGAGGTTCTTTTCAGTGGTGCTTGGGTGTTATGACACCATTCCTAGCAGTACTTGGTCTATTGGTGACACAATAGTGACAATTTAGTGCTCAGACTCAGTTATGCTGGTTTTCAGGGTCCCATGGGCCACACCCAGCAGTGCTGCAGCCAAGCAGTGCTAGGGATCAACTTGGGCTCTTGGGTATGCTAGGCATATTTATTTTTAGCCCTGTGGGCTCTCTCTTTAGCCCAGGAATCAACATTAAATTAAATAAGACATATTTCTGAAGCACACATAAAACAAGGCTGGGAATGAATTGGTTGGCAAAGCTATTATGATATGCTGGATCATAACAGGAGCCTGACCCTCTGTATTCCCTAGGAATGATGGGTCCATGGGTCTTAACCAAGTGTTGGTGGTGCTTTGGGGCATAACCACTTCTGATGATGAAATCTGTTTTCCTAGTGAATCTTATTGAACAGGTTATGAAAATGTGTAGTGTTGACCTTTTGAAAAATCATCTTCAAGGCTTTTTTGTTCTGAATATCAAACTAATCTTTATCCAGTCAAGAACTTGGCCATTCCTTAAACTTGACTCTAATGTTTTTATAGGATGAATAAACATGTTTAGATTCCTTTTAATTTACTAAACATTCATAGTGTGGAAAATTTACATATAAATGTTGATTAGAAAGCAGTGATATACTGAGTTATGAATGACACATAAATATAGAGACATTTTTTATTACTATGACGATTATTGTTATTGCTGTGTCCACATCCAGTTATGTTCCAGCTCCACTCCCAGCATTGCGGACCATGTGGAGACTCTGGGGAAGGTGAATTTGTATCTCTGTTTGGAAGGCAGGTGCTCTACTTCCTATAGTTCTTGTGGTTCTAGGTGAACAAATTCTGAAGTTTCTATATTTCCCTCTTCACTACTGTGCTTTAATATACTATTTTATTCAGGTCCAGCATGAGCATTTATAGGCTAGAACATACTCTTCTGTGAACTAATTTCATACAACAAACAATTTTATCCCCTGCATAAAATGCACTGAAAAGAAAGTAATATTCATTTACCAACTTATGTAGGTCAGATTTATAGTCTTTTTTTCAAATTTGTTTTTTCAATTAAGTCTTCTTGAATAAAAAAGTAGACACTGGGGCCAGAGCGATGGTGCTAGCAGTAAGACATCTGCCTGGCCCACACTAGCCTAGAACAGATCACAGTTCTAGCCCCTGGTGTCCCATATGGTCCCCCAAACCAGGAGCATTTTCTGAGCACATAGCCAGGAGTAAACCCTGAGGGTCACTGGGTGTGGCCCCCAAACAAATAAACAAAAAAATCTGGTAGACATTAAGTGATCTTTGTTGTAGTGTATTGATCAGAACATGGAATGTACATATGCATTTAGCCTACATGTGCTTTTCAAAGTTAACCCTGGAATCTGATTAATTCTCTACCTTTTAAGCACCCTAATGTTTTAACTGTGCTAATTTTCTTGCTACTCCATTGAGTGATTCATTCACCTCTCCAGCTTCATGGAGATTTAGCCCTAGGAGTAAAAGTAATAGGAAAGGCACTAAAGAGATAGTACAGTGGGAAAGATACTTGCCTTGTTTGCAGTTGACCCCAGTTTGGTCCCCAGCACCACATATGGTTCTCTGAGCATGACCAGGAGCTCAGAGTCAGGAGTAACCCCTGAGCAATGCTAGTTACAAATTCCCTAATATCTCCCTACCAACAACAAAAAATAGGAGAAACATCGTAAATTATAGGTTCTAAGGGGACTGGATTCCACAGGCAGGAGTTTGTGACTCCTCTCCCTTGCTCCCCACAGTGGAGGCCTCCCTCCCCAGCAGGTATCAGCAGTGGTTAAAGTAGGACCAAGTCTCTGGAAGGCTGAAGCAGTCCCCTCCAGCCTATTCTCCCATGTTTTCTGTTCTGGATCTTGATGCCACTAAAATCTCTCTCATAGGCCTCAGGCCTTGTCAGGCATCTCCATGACCCAGTCCTAGACAACGGGGAGTAATGAAGTTGGTTTTCCTGATGTGCCATATGAGGTGAAAATACCCCAAAGTGCTCTACCAGACATTAGCAGTAAGTGTTCAAGTGAAAGTAGGATCTTTAGTGAGCAAATACCATCTCAATGGCTTATTTTGGTAATTGTTTATTTTCAGATTAGAATAAGATATTTCCTGTAATGCATATGCAATGAGCAGATTCCTGGAAGGGATTTGTTTTTTAACAGAACATAGTGTATTTACATGTCCTTATTTACCAGCTGGAGGCAAACCACAACAGGGCCCAGGGAATGTCTCTACTGTAGAGCACCAGCCTGGTAATTGTGAGCCCAAGAGTCCATCCTGTTTTCACTCCACATGAGGATATCAATACTGACCCAATAGACCTGCCACTGGGATCTCCAGCACCACAGCAAGTTACCACTAAGTGTGTTTGAGCACTATGATCAGCCAGTACTAAAATCAAGGATACGAGCAGTGCTGTCGGCTGTGAGAATTTCTCTCCAAACCCTCTTCTACTCCCTGGGGAGCACAACCAAGAGTGTGACTCTGATCATGAATCAGCAACAACAAAGGGAAAAGAAAAGGCTTGTGTTAGAAAAAAACACAGCTTTGGGAAAGGTGAGTGGACACTGGGAATAGGAAGAATGATTGGGCCAGGATCATGGCTTCTACTGGTCTTACTTCTTTTCCCTTTATATTTTCAGTGGCTCATTTCCTCCCACAACCCGATTCAACTTTCCCTCAGCCTCTTAGCTCTGGAGTAAGTGTTTGCCAAGAAGAAAGGTACCACAGAGATGAGGACCCTCAGATCTTGTGTAATATCACTTCATTGCCTCTTGTACTCAATAAGGTCCTCAGTGGACTGGGCACAGAAGATGGTGGCTGTTGTTAGTTGTTGTTCACATCCCAGTGGGGGACCAGGATAGTGCCTTGGAATAATTTTCCTGACAGAAGGCAGAACCATTCCAAGGCAGCACTGTTCTTGAAGGGATGCTGCAGTACCAATTCCCCTTCCTGGATCAGTCAACACTATTTGATCAGGCAGTATTCCTGGGCCCATGAAATGATGCCAAGGGAAGGGTATATGTCTTCAAGAGCAACTGCACTGACATGGCCAATCCCCCATTGCTGTCCTTTTAGCTCACTGATATCTAGGGGCAGAAGAAAGAGGATGCTTGAGAAAGTGTTACCTTCCCCCCTGCCCCCATTCTGAGCTCAGTGATTGAAAACCGAGAGTGTGGTGGGTGGAAAAGAGTCAAATGCACATTGCAGAATTCGTCTCCTGAGCTGAACTCTGGAGTAAAGACGGTGGTGACAGAGAGGGAAAGTTTCATTTGCCAACAAGGATGGGACATAGAGGAACAGCAGTTCCCAGTTGTCCCTAGGGCATAGATTGTTGGTTGGGCAGAGGCCAAGAATGGCAGAGACCAGGTTGGAACAGACTGGATTAAGAAAGAGCTACTAGAAAAGGATGTTACCTTCAATTCACCAATGAAGTTAGGGCTGAGGAAATCCTTTGGATAAATTGACAGATTATGATTCCAAAGAGAATGCCTACCTGGCATCAGTGGGTCCTGATGGCTCTGACCAGCTGAGCTGCTAGTCTCTGGGAAATGTCATCCAGAGCAAATTGACTTTCATAAATGCCCTTACAGTGGCTTGAGAATGACCTTTGTCCTTACAGGTTCTCTTTCTTGACATGGCCTAGACCTCCCTCTGTGAACTGTCTCTCTAGAAAGCCTGCCAACACCACAGTCCCAGTGAGATTACAGTCACCTGCTCTGACCCCACGTGTTCTGACTTCAAGGCTATGACTAGTATGTGGTTTTCCAGAACACAGAATGTCAATAGGAACACCCCAGGCCACAGAAAGAGCCTTGTATATCCATAGTCTCAAACAAAAATGAAGGCAGTTGGCAATAAAGAGCATGTGGCTGAGAGGCTGTGCACCTCTCTAAGAAGGGTATAAAAAGAGCAGAGCTCCTAGTGAGTGCCAAAAGGAAGAGCTTGGTGCAGTTTTTGTACAAGGGAAGAGTGAGAAGGGAGAGAGAGAGAAAGGCTGTGGAATAGTTTTTAAGGATTGTATTTTTGGGGTTTGGGGCCACAACTGGTGGTGCTCAGTGGCTACTTCTGACTCTGCACTTTGGGAACACTCCTGGTAGGGGATGGGGGAGGACAATATGGGATGCCACAGATCGAACCTGGGTTGGCTGTTTGCTATTGTTCCGCCGCCTCCTCCACCCCCCACGGAATAGTTGGACTCTGCTTGCTACAAGGACAATTATAAAATGGGTGGGGGGAGACAAGTTCTTATTTTTAAAGAAATCATCTTAGCTAAGTTACTTCAATGTTGTGCAAACTTTATGTTCTTTTAAAATGAGATAAAGCTGCTTTTTATAATGGTGTGTCTGCACCCAGTGGGAGCTTTATGTGGTCACCATTTCATTGATAGTCTTATCTGCATACATTTTAAAGACACTGAAACCTAATTGTACCAGTTGCACAGTTATAGATTCTTTGCTTCTATCTCCTTAATTTTATCTGTAGTTTATTTTAAATCAATTTTTTCAAGTAAGTCTGTAAGAGCTTATTACATTATTCTTCCTATGGGAAAATCTGATCGAGTTTCTTAATTTAGTTTTATTTTCAATTCCCCAAACATCTATTACCTGGAAAGCACTGGGAGCAATGATTTTGCCCAGTGTAATCATGAGGCAACAATGATCCTTTTCCTTTAGGGAGTTGACAGACTTGAAGCAGGCACCAGAGGTGGAAATAGCCTTGTACACCTTGTACACCATAGTATCAGTCAGGCATGAGAGAGGGACATGTGCTCATTGAGGAAGACCAACCATCCCAAAGTTAGTCTATCTCCCTTAATAAGCATGTGTCATCACCCCACTTATTTCAGGATCAAGGTTGTGTAATAAGTTTGAGGTAGACTGCAACTTGACTTGGAGGCTGGGTCTGGGTTTGACAGGAAGAAACTGTTATTCTATGTAAGTCAGGCTTTGGTTTGGGAGAAAACATTTTGATGTGGAGAGAGAACAGCTCTGCATTTCCATCTTTAAACCAAAGTTCAAGTTCCCACATAGAGAAACTCTCATTTAGTGAATGTTACTGTTCAGGCACATCACATTTATTTATTTTTTTTTTTTATTTTTATGTTTGGGACCATACCCAGCAGTGCTCAGGGGTTAGTCCTGACTCTGCTCAGGGTCACTCCTGGCTGTACTTGAGGGACCTTATGGGGTTGGGGTGATCGAAACTTGGTTGGCTGCTGTGTTGTCAGTCTGGCCCCAAGGCACATTTATCTTTGGGGTTTTGTTATGCTTTGAATTTGGACCATACCTGGCTGTGCTCAGGGCTTTTTCCAGGTCCAGTTCTCAGATATCACTTGTTACGTACTAGACCAGTGGTTTAATCTCTGTACTGCCTCTCTAGCTCTGGGTACATATATCTTATATTAATGCATGATCTCCCAAATTTAATTGAGGTAGCAAGATAGTATTATTCCCACTAATAAGTAAACAGATGGTCAAGGAATGAGTAATTTTACTTAACAATATATACTTGGTTCTTGATATAGATGCGATGCACACATCTGATTACCAAACTCAGACTTTTTTCCTTAAAAAATTGATTGCAGTTAATGATTTACAATACTGTTAATATGGTTTCCCATTTGCATAGCTCTGACACCATACACCCATCACCAATGTATCCACGTGTCTCCCCCAAGAATCCCACTGCACCTTCTTTCAATCCCCCTCCCCAGTCTAGTTGCATGGATCAGTTTTCACACTGTGGGGGTTTTTTTGAGGGGGGGCGTTTGCAAATTTAAGCTCTTTCCATTTCTTCCAAAATAGGACCAAGTCATAGAATGAAAATATCACTCACTTGCCACAAATATTTATCAAATATCAAACTTGAGCAGTGCTCTGCAGGACATGGAAGGCACCACCTGGAGAAACAAATCACTTCATGACATTAGGCTTCTAATCAAGTGAAAATATAAAGGACTGATCTGCTTTATTGATTTCATCAAGTATTTTAGTTGATGACCCTAATAAATAATTAGGAAAGATACAGCGTTCAATGAGAAACAATAGAAATAGGGAGAATATTTACTATTTTTGTTTGTTTTATTTAAGCACCACAGAATATTTATTATTTTTGTTTGCTTTATTTAAGCACCACAGTTACAAAATAGCTCATTGTTGGGTTTCAGTTACACAGTGTACACCATCATTCACCAGTCACCCTCCAGTCATGAATGTCTCCCATTTCTCTCCCACCCCCATTTCCACCCTTACTTTGCCCTAGGACAGGCAAATTGCTTCTCTATTTTACTCTCTCTTTCCTTTTAGACATTGTGGTTTGCATTATTAATGAAGGGGTACCTTGGTTGTTAGTTTCTCCCCTTTCAATGTTGAGTTGTTGTCCAGAGTGATCAGTTCCATCTATCATTGTCCTAGTAGACCCTTCTCTATTCTACTCTGATTGTGGCAAGCTTTCTACCCCAAGCTGAACCTCCTGACCTTTGTCTCTATTGTCTTTGGGTATTATTACCATAAAATCTCCTGTTTTACTTATATCCCACAAATCAGTGAGATTATTCTATGTCTATTCCATTCCCTCTAGTTCAAGAAATAGGGAGAATATTTAAATAGTATAATTGGAAGACCTAAAATTTACCTCTTTTTTTTGTTTGTTTTTGGGTCACACCTGGCAGTGCTCAGGGGTTACTCCTGGCTCTATGCTCAGAAATCGCTCCTGGCAGGTTCAGGGGACCATATTGAATGTCGGGATTCGAATCACTGACCTTTTGCATGCAAGGCAAATGCCTTACCTCCATGTTATCTCTCCAGAACCCAAATTTACCTCTTTTTATGATAATATCAGTATTCTAGATTTTTCATTGATAGAATTGAGTGCTGAAAAGCAAACTCCCTTAGTCAGAGTCAGACTGGGATGAAGGTTCAGAGGGCTGGAGCACCTGCAATACTTCTGGAAGTCCCAGGTTCAAATCCCTTTACCACATAGTTCCTTGAGCACTGTAGGAAGTGATCCCCAAGCACTGAGCTGGGAGTAGTCCCTGAGAACCATTGGGGAATCCCCTAAAGACAAATTAATAGTAAAAAAAAGTCATAATAGCAGTTGTTAAACATGTTTTACACATATATAAAAACATATGTGTTTTTGTTTGTCCCTTCATATACATATTTTGTGAATATGTGAAAATATTTCAGTATGGAGGGGGTATATTGATAACCTGCTCTTCTATCCTCCCACCTCATTAGCAGTGTGATATTTATTCTTCCCAAATGTTGATTTCTTAAGATCCATTTTTTGGGGTCTGACTGCTGGTACAACAGGTAGTGTTTGCTTTGCATGCACCTGATGTAGGTTTGATTCCTGACACCCCATACAGTCCCCTGAGCCAGCCAGGAGTGATCCCAGAGCACAGTGTTAGGAGTAAACTCTGAGTAGCATCAGATGTGGCTCCAAAACAAAAACAAACAAAAGGTCCACTTATTTAAGTTTATATGTACAACACCTTCTATAAAAATAGTACCATTATCCATTTTAAACATTTTTGTCATTTTCACCTTTTAAATTTTATTTAACTTTGGGACCACTTATTTAACTTATCTTTGACATTTATTTATTTATTTATTTATTTATTTATTTATTTTTGGTTTTTGGGTCACACCCGGCAGTGCTCAGGGGTTACTCCTGGCTCCATGCTCAGAAATTGCTCCTGGCAGGCACGGGGGACCATATGGGGCACTGGGATTCAAACCGATGACCTTTTGCATGAAAGGCAAACGCCTTACCTCCCTGCTATTTCCCGGGCCCCAATATCTTTGACATTTATGAGAACATTTCTAAGTTGCCTCCACAATGATGCTGACCCAAATTCTTATCAGAGAATGACAGGAAAGGCTGTGAGCATAGATCCTGATTAATTGGGGCTAACCACTTCTGCTGGGGAGACTAAGAGTACCGGAGAATGACTGTAATAGTTCAAGGTACTCTAAAGAAGAACTTGTGGACTGGTAAATTGCTCTTATTGTTCCACCCTTCGACTTGTAAGAATACTCCCAGGGTCAAATTTTGGTTCAAGCAAATGTGACAATGCTCAACATTTGTGTCTCAAGTGCAAAGTACTTCTAAGGTATTTTTTAGAACATTGAATTTAAGTTAGGTTCTTAACCCCACAAGATTGGGGAGCTTTCACATAACCATTTTCCTGTGCAAACACCAAAGAGCACATAAAAATATCAAATGTTTCTTTTCTGAGCTGAGGAAAACAGCAGCTTTATATAATTGTGTGATGCAGTAAGGTTCAGAAGATGAGTGTAGAAGCAGTGGATGAATTGTCTGAATTACTCAACAGGCTGCCACAAATCTCCACTTCATTTGTTTGTAGTGGTCTTCTTGGGAGATAGGGATCTGAGAGTTGTTTCTGAGGGAGATATTACTGGGTACATTATCCTATTTACACTGAAAATGTAGTCTCAGATGGGTCTCCTTTCTGTCCCCGTTCTCCCTTTGCTGATGATGCAATAACCAGTGATCACACATGTCTGGCCATGGTGCAAGCTACAGCTCACATGATACTCTACAATACTCACACCCTCAACTCTGATATTCATGGGGATTTAACTTATTTTAAGGCTTGTACTCATGAACAAACATTCTGTGCAACATTTGCAGGGAGTCTCTGGGTGCATGCTCCCCAGGGGCTGCAATTCTCACTCATAGGCCAAGAACACACCCATACCTGGTATTAGTGCAGTCAGAAACCAATTATAGTGCAGGGGATCTTAGCAGAGATTCCAAGTACAAGCAGGGCTTGAATGCATGGACTCACACTTGCTAAGCAAGAAGTGCATTAGCCTCTGTGTTACCTCCAGGCCCTCTTCCTGCTGTTTATGAAACAACTGGTATTTTCTGGACTTGCTCATAGGCTGTTTTTTTTAATTAATATATTTTATTTAAACACCTTGATTACATACATGATTGTGTTTGGGTTTCAGTCATGTAAAGAACACCACCCATCACCAGTGCAACGTTCCCATCATCATTGTCCCAAATCTCCCTCCTCCCCACCCACCTGTTTCTTTAATACTGTGCCTATTTTGTCCTTTCCAAAGCAGTCAGAAGAACCCCTTGTACTTCAGCTCTCCTCCTCACTGCTGCCTCCAGAACCACTTACTTCTCATTACGCTGTGTTTTTGCCTCACCTATTTTCTTCATGGACCATTCGAGGCCTATTTGTTTGCTTCCAGGGGCAGGCCTTTTCAGTGATACCTTCTGAATACTTAGCAAATGAATCAGGGTGAGCTCTGTCAGCCTGTCCCCTCTCCCATGTGTTCTCTCAACATCAGGCATGTACTGTGTTTCTGCTGTATGTATTTTCTTCCTAGGATCAAGCACAGCAAGACAGACCCCATGAGATGTCTCGGGGTTTAGCCCTACAGATCCAAACATATTCTCAAGTATTAGAAAGAAATTCATAAATGGTTGAATATTAGTGATGAACCTCAAGTACATTATGTATGTTTTTTCTTTTTTTTTTTTTTATTTTAACACCTTGATTACATACATAGTTGTGTTTGGGTTTCAGTCATGTATAGAACACCGCCCATCACCAGTGCAACGTTCCCATCACCATTGTCCCAAATCTCCCTCCTCCCAAACCACCCCCCGCCTGTACTCTGGACAGGCTCTCCATTTCCCTCATAGGTTCTCTTTTTTAGGACAGTTCAAAATGCAG
>PVKC010019809.1:0-18912 GCA_004027635.1 Crocidura indochinensis
CCCCTATATACCTTTTTAAAAAAATTTTTTTAAAACTTTATTTATTGTCTCAATGATTGGTTTCTGTACCACTCCCAGCGGCACTCAGGGGTTATCCCTGGCTCTGCACTTAGAAATCACCCCTGGCAGGCTGGGGATCATATGAAATGCCAGGACTCAAACAGGGTCCCTCCCGGCTCAGCTGCATGCAAGGCAAACACCCTACCGCTGCGCTATCTCTCCAGCCTCCTTTATACCTCTTTTTTTTTCAACATGCTTTACTGTAATTTATATTTATCTATTTATGGTTTTCTTTTTTCTTTTTTTCGGTGGGGGGGGGGACCACACCCGGCAGTGCTCAGGGGTTACTCCTGGCAGGATCAGGGGACCATATGGGATGTCGGGATTTGAACCACCGTCCTCTGCATGCAAGGCAAACACCTTACCTCCATGCTATCTCTCCAGTCCCTGTAATTTATATTTAATTCTTCTGTTAGTCCTAGCATTTAACCTACAGATCATATATGGATAGAGAGAGATTGTAAACTCTTTCTGTTAGTCCTAGCATTTAGCCTACAGGTCATATATGGATAGAGAGATTGGAAACTCTCCACTCTCAACTCAGTTAATTGTAACTGGTGGTATTAGCATGATTTTTCATCTTTCTTAGCATCCTCACAGTCAATTTAGAGCCATTAATTAACAATTAAAATTTGTTCTTTTTATAATATTCCATTTGTGTCATGTACATTTTCTCATTTTTTGTAAATGATTTATTTGCTGTTATTGTCATGTGTTTAGATAATAAATTTGGACATTTTGGTTATTAATAGGTTTTCTTTATCAGTACTAGTTCTTTTGTGTGGGGCCTTTTAAATATTGTCTAGTTTTAGAGTAGGTGAAAGGAGAATTGAAGTATGCAATAGGAAAGGAGTTTGATTCTTTTCTAGCTTAGAAATTAAGTAACTAAGTGAGCCCCAACTGCTTTAAATTTTAGTTGTCTTTCTTTAAGAGATGATAATGCAACTTTTTCATTCTTTGTCCAGCTTTGACTTGTACATGCTTCCCAATTATATACAATCATGGATATTACAAAATAAGTCACGTGGCATATTTCAATATTTACTTTGTCTAAGTCTAATTGGAAAGAATCTAATAGAGATAAATTGACAGTTTGTACATGAAGAACTCAATTTTTTTTTTTTTTATCAAAGCTCATCAGACTGACTAGGTTGGTGAGTGAGGGACACTTAACACTTGTAGCATAGCCTTTGTTTTTGTTATTGTTGTTTTGTTTGTTTGTTTGTTTTTTGGGTCACACCCGGTGGCGCTCATGGGTTATTCCTGGCTCTGTGCACAGAAATTGCCCCATACGCTTTCGCTCCACTGAGGACCATATGAGATGCCGGGATTCGAATCACCATAGGTCCTGGGTTGGCTGCATGCAAGGGAAACAAATGCCTTACCGCAACATTTATTATTTTTGATCAGTTCTGACACATTTGCTATCCTCGTCACTATTCTCCTGTCTAGGAGTTGACAAACATTGTCTGTTCTGTAGAGAAAACATTTAAAATTGTTGTTCTCATAAAAACAAAAGTGAAAAGATTGGAATTCTTCACAATTTTTTTTCTCTTTTGTTTGTTTTTGTTACGTTTCGCTTTGGGGAACACATCTTGTGGTACTCTGACTACTTCTAGTACAGTGCTTGGGAGATTATGTGCTGCTGGGGATTGCTTGAACCCATCCTTCCTGTTTAGCATGTGAACTGGCCCTCTGAACTGTTTCCCTTGTTCTGTACTCTTAAATCTGCTGAATTTTAATAGATTTTGTATTTTTCAAATATGATTTGTTTTTAAAATGATTACTATTTAAGGTTGGAGCAATAGTATAGCTAGTAGGCATTTGCCTTACATGAGGCCAGTGTGGGTTCAATCTCCAGCATTCCATAGGGTTCCCGAACACTGCCAGAAGTAATTCCTGAGTTCCGAGCCAAGAGTAACCCTTGATTGTCACAGGAATTGCTCCCCCCCAATACAAACAAAAATTGATTAATATTGGGACAGAGATAACACAGGGATTAAGCCACTTGCTTTGCATATAGTAGAACCTGGTTTCATCCCCAGTACCACACACTCCCTGAGCACAGAGCTAGGAGTATCTCTTGAGTATTGCTCACTATAATCTGCCCCTCTAATAAGAATATTAATGTTGATCTTGGTCCTATTACAAAATGTACACATTCAAATTAATTTTCTGGTATGTGGAATATGACTGAATTCACAAAGTTACTTTCATAAAAGTTGATGTATATCTAAACATTTAGTAAATCAGTAAAAAGATTTGTCCTCAAATTTCAGTTTGGCATTGTCACTCAGTTGAAATATACATAAGAACCTGTATCTTGATTTTCTTAGAGTTCATAAGTATCTTCCAACTCTGCACCTGACTTAAATGGGCGTTTGCTGTAGTTCAGTCTATTTTCAAAGCCTGCTACATATTCTGATCACATCTTTATAAATTTAACAATTAAAAAAGGAATTTCCTATTTTAGTAAAATTGCTGCCTAAAATCCATCACAGTTTTGACCAAAAGAGCTTTTATTAATCAGGTAAACCTCTATTGTGGGAATTTTATGAGGTCAGTTCTTTCTTTGATGGTAACTGTTCTTTTTCTTTCTAGGCCATGGCTGTTATCTTCTCAAATTTTAGCATTATAACAACAGCTCTTCTATTCAGGATAGTGCTGAAGTAAGTAACTTGCTGTGAAAGAATTATCAAAGTACCTACAGCCGTATTTTGGATGATATACCCAGAGCACTGAACCTTTTGAATCCTAAGACCAGGATTTTGTTGCTTATTGGGCTTGTGTTTTAGACAAGTTGTTTAGCCTATCTCTATAGCAGTTCTAGTCCTGGCCTATTTTATCCTTAGTGATTTGATATATGAATGTTTTCTTAGCATCTTAAAACAAAAACATATTAAGTTACATATTACTATTTTAACTTTTAGTACCCTATTTTCAACAAAAATTTTGTGATCCATTCTGTTTATTCTTTTGGGACCACACTTTGCAGTACTCAGGGCTTATTTCTGGCTCTGCTCTCAGTAATCATTTATGGTGGGGTTTGGAGGACCTTATGTAGTGCTAAGGTTCAAACCCAGGAAAGCTGCATACAAGACAATTATCCTACCAATTATATTATCTATCCAACCCCCTTTTGATTATTTTTACATAATTACTACATACATTAAGGGAACAAATAAGTTCATAGCGTTTAATTATTTGTTACTTGAATTTGAAATGGCAAATTATTAAACTACTTAAGATTATTACATTATCTAATCCAGTGGTCCTCAAACTACGGCCTGTGGGCCACATATTGTATTTGTTCCCATTTTGTTTCTTCACATCAAAATAAGATGTATGCAGTGTGCATAGGAATTTGTTCATAATTTTTGTTTTTACTATAGTCTGGCCCTCCAATGGTCTGAGGGACAGTGAACTGGGCCCTGTTTAAAAAGTTTGAGGACCCCTGATCTAATCTTTGACTGGTTGAGAATAATTAGACTCTAATCAACATGATAATAAGAATGATAGCTTTTTAAAATAGTATCACCAGTCTTTCTATCTTCAGGAAACTTTTGAATAAAATAAACTTTATTATTAGTTTTACTACATTTTATATGTCCTAAATTTTCTCACATTAATACTTTGTGGTTTGGTATAACAATTTTCAATATTTATACCATATTTATTTTTAGCTACTTAGAGTATTTTAAAATTTTATGGTCATGTTACTTTATATAGAAAATATGTTTAGGGGCCGGCGAGGTGGCGCTAGAGGTAAGGTGTCTGCCTTGCAAGCACTAGCCAAGGAAAGATCGCAACCGCGGTTCGCATCCCATATGTTCCCCCCAAGCCAGTGGCAATTTCTGAGCGCTTAGCCAGCAGTAACTAACCCTTGAGCATCAAACGGGTGTGGCCCGAAAAACCAAAAGGAAAAAAAAAAAAAGAAAATATTTTTAGTAGGCACTGCTATAAAGCAAAGGCTTAAATCAAGAGGGTATCATGGAATCTGGGAATCTGAGGTACTTTACTCGTTTATTATCTAGTAGTGATAGTGATAATAAAAATATAATTCTCACATTTGTTGTGGTTGAATTATTTTTTTACATTCATCTTCTCTTTAAGTTCTTACTTCTCAGTGCGTTATGGCATTATCTACTCTTTTATAATTTATGTAGACAGAAAGAATGGCTTAGCACATAGGTACTTATTAGATACTTGTTGAATTCATGAACATAATTATAATTATACAGAAATCCTGTACATAATTACATGAAATTCCTGATTTTCTTGGGAAATGTTGATTTAATGATCTATGTAAGTTAATAATGAATTTCATATTTTTTTCAGCTTAAATGTTGGAGTACATTGAAATTTCTTTGCAACATGTTCTTTATCTAGGAATTGCAGCTAGCAATATTGCTATTCCAAAATCATTTAAGTTTGAAAATCAATAAGGAATCACTTTGTAGAATGAAAAAGTTTATTTCTAAGAAAATATTAATAATAATTTCAGGGGCCAGAATGGTGGCACAGAGCAGTAAGACTCTGCCTTGTCGGTGCTAGCCTAAGAAAGACCACAGTTTGATCCCCCGGCATCCCATATGGTCCCCCAAGCAGGAGCGATATCTGAGCACATAGCCAGTAGTAATTCCCTGAGCATCACCAGCTGTGGCCCCCCCAAAATAATAATAATTTCAATTGTTGTGATAAAGTGTTTTCTGTGAAGGAGAAAGAAATGGCTCTGATAGTATTTATAAAAGCAAAGATTATTTATGTCCTTGCAAACAGATGTTACTTCATAGATACATATACATGTACATAAACATTTAATCTAGTTAAAAGTTTGCGGTACATTGTTCTTGTTTTCTGGATTTAATAAGGGCATAAAAATAAATGTAAAGCAGATTCATATGTTATTACCTAATTATGAAAATCTCTCACCTGTACCTAATTTGAAGGCAGTTGTTATTATTTTTGCCTTGGTGGTGGTATGTGTGTGGGTAGAGGAGGTTGTGGGAAGGTGTCATACCTAGAAGTGCTCAGATCGAGAAGTACTCATGAACGCAGAAGTTCATGGATTGCTCCTGATGGGACCAATATGGGGTACCCGAGATCATATTAAACTTTGGCCAGCCACATGAAGGCAAGTTCTATATTTACTGTACTATCTCTCTGGCCCCAAGTTTTATCATGTAAGTGATTTGTTTTTTAAGTTTCAAGCATTTATCTTTGTTTTCATAAAGATGGAAATATTTTTTTACTCATAACTTATTTTATGTAATCATTAAAATATACCATCACATAATGAGGTCACCTGGCATGGACATATTGAACAGCAAAGACTAAGTAGTTCCCTTAAAGAAGAGATCTTAGCATTCAGCTTAGGACATCAATTTTATTGGGATAATAGAAGTTAAGTAAGATACTATTTTATTGAATAAACTGAGGAACAAAGTTTCCTTGTTCTATAAATCATTTTTAGTTCTGGGAAGAGTGGTCAGAGCCAGCAGTACTCAAAATTTACTCTTGACTCTACTTGGACCATTCCCTAAAGTGCTTGGGAAACCATTTACAGTTCTGGGATCCAAACAACATGGGCAGTATGCAAGGCAAGCACCTTCACTCCTTTACTATTTCCTGGATTCTATAAGACAAAGACTTTCTTTGCTGAAAGTATCATTTTTTTGCTGAATATCTGCCATTTCAGCCTAATCCTGAATAAGATCGGATGCCCCTTATTTCATCCCTTTCACTTTTATCTTATTTGCTTTCTATCACTTAATGTGTACTTTCCGTACCTTTAGAATTTTATATGACTCATATCATGGCATAGGAAAATACTAGCCTAGTATTACTAAACTAGTACTAAATACTAGTACTAAATTTGTTATTTGAAAGTACAAACTCAGCAAGACATGCAGTCTAGTATCGTCTGTGCATTTTAACAATTTTAAAACATAAAGTCCTATAAGCATTGTATTGGTGAAATCAGATTCACAGTCATACACATATATACATGCATACATACATACATATCCACATCCTGAGAACTCTGAATTATATCTCAGAGGTGTAGGTCTAAAGAAAGATATATAAAACCATAGCTCAGTGGTCAGATAGGTAGTACAGCATATGGGACATTTGGTGTGCATGTAGCCAATCCAGTTTCAGTCCTGTATCCCACTCAGAAATTTGACCCCTTAGCACAGAACTAGGATTAAGCCCTGAACAGTCAGGAGTGTGGCCCCAAAACAAAACCATAGAAAGAATGTATTCTCTCCTTTGAAATACTTGGTCTTAGGGAAGCCACTTAACCTCAAAAGTCAAAGTTCTAAGCATTTTGTCATTTAGAACAAGAATTGCCTTGAACATCCTGTGTGTTCAATAAATATAATGATATAAAAAAAAATCTTGTGGCTGGAGCGGTGGCACAAGGGGTAAGGTGTCCGCTTTGCCTGCACTAGCCTAGGACAGACTGGGTTCGATCCCCTGGTGTCCCATATGGTCTTCCAAACCAGGAGCGATTTCTGAGTGCATAGCCAGGAGTAACCCCTGAGCATCACTAGGTGTGGCCCAAAAACCAAACCAAACCAAAACAAAACAAAAAACTTAAAATTCGTAGTTCTCATCTGTTGCTTTACACACTGCCTGTGTTTGCTAGTCTTTTTGATATCCCTCTTCACCTGACAGAATTCAAAGGTTTTGTTTCTTCCAGTGATCTCCACTTTCTTTTCTTAAAAGTCATCATTTTTTAATCTTTATTTAAACACCTTCATTGCAAATATGATTGTAGTTGGTTTTTAGTCATATAAAGAACACCCTCCCTTTACTGGTGCAACATTCCCACCACTATTGTCCCAAATTTCCCTCTTCCCCACTCCACCCCTACCAGTACTCCAGACAGATTTTCCACTTCCCTCATTCATTCCATGCTACATTTTTATTGCCTGAATATATCGTCATCTTTTTCATGTCATGGGTTCCGTTTTGTTTTCATCTTTCGGCTCAGATATAATTTCTTCAGTAAGACAATACTGATTCGTTTTAGAGATGTATTTTTTTTGTTTGTTTGTTTTTGGGTCACACCCGGCAGTGCTCAGGGGTTACTCCTGACTCCATGCTCAGAAATTGCTCCTGGCAATCGGATTCGAACCAATGACCTTTTGCATGAAAGGCAAACGCCTTACCTCCATGCTAACTCCTGGGCCCTAGAGATGTGTTTTTTATTGAACCCAAGTTCATGTGTCATTCGCCATCCAATTTGTCTTTTAGTTTTATGACTCTTTCCCTGTTCAAGTATACATGCATTGATGACGATCTAGTTATCTTTAACTCCCCACAGTGTTTCACATGTTGCTTTATACTTAATAGTACCTAAAAAATTAAATAATGCATGATCTCTATATCACATATTCTTTAAAATTAAGTACCTAAATAAATCTTTTGGGGGACTTTGTTAACAGAAACCCTCAATATATTTTTGCCTTGTTTTATAAATATGAGTTGTATTACACTTTGTGGTAATAAGGCCTCTGATGTGGGAGTTAACTTCCTCCATTTTTTTTTTTTTTTGCATTGTATATATGTTTGCAAACTTGGGGACACTTTAAGGTTTTAGAGGCATGTAAATAAAGCCAGGAATTCACCTATATAGAAGAGTTGTTGAATGCTACAAGTATGCATCTCTGTGGCCATACATTTCTGAAGCTCACCATATTATTTCTCGTTTTTGTAAACCAGGTTGAGAATCCTTGCTTTAACTCACTTTGAATCAAAATAACAACTATCATGAGGGAGGTTCAACTCTGGTAGTAGGAATAAGCCTTAGTTAAACCTGTTGGTTAAAAAATAAAGTCCCATGACAACAGAAACTAATAACTTGTCTTAGTAAAAGCTTACCTGGGAGAGGGGATCAGATGTGGCAAAGGAGCAAGACACTGGAAGAGGGGATGACAATGGAGGGGAGCACAGGCACTGGTGGAGGGTATAGTGCTCCAACTTCTTAAGTATGAAGACCTTCCATTAGCACTATTGTTAATCACAGTACCTAAAGTTAAAAAGTTAATTTACAATGAAGAAAAGTGAATGGCCTTGAGGGACAGTTGAGTAAAAGTGTCAGGTTTGAGAAGCAGAGACCACAGGTATCCTTTGAACTATTGAATGCTTGCAAATATAATAGTTTATTCAACAAATATTCAACTGAGCCTTTAACTATCAGTAGAAACAATAAAGCAGTGGTGGGGGTGAAGGGAAACAATGGTGAAAATTTCTTTTTTCTTGAACAGGAGGCATCTAACCTGGATACAGTGGGCTTCCCTCCTGATCCTATTTTTATCTATTGTGGCCCTCACTACTGGGACTAAAACTTCACAGCATAACCTGGCAGGACATGGATTTCATCATGATGCTTTATTCAGCCCATCCAATTCTTGCCTTATTTTTCAAAGTGAGTGTCCCAGCAAAGACAATTGCACAGCAAAGGAATGGACTTTTTCTGAAGCTAAGTGGAACTCCACAGCCAGGGTTTTCAGTCACATCCGTCTTGGTTTGGGCCATGTTCTTATAATTGTTCAGTGTTTTATTTCTTCAATGGCCAATATCTATAGTGAGAAGATACTGAAGGAAGGGAACCAACTCACTGAAAGCATCTTCATACAGAACAGCAAACTTTACTTTTTTGGCGTTCTTTTTAATGGACTGACACTAGGCCTTCAGAGCAGTAACCGTGATCAAATTAAGAACTGTGGGTTCTTTTATGGACACAACGCATTTTCTGTAGCTCTTATATTTGTAACTGCATCCCAGGGCCTCTCGGTGGCTTTCATTCTAAAGTTTCTAGATAATATGTTCCATGTCTTGATGGCCCAGATTACTACTGTCATCATCACAACAGTGTCTGTCCTAGTCTTTGACTTTAGGCCCTCCCTGGAATTTTTCTTAGAAGCCCCATCAGTTCTTCTTTCCATATTTATTTATAACGCCAGCAAGATTCAAAATCTGGAATATGCACCTAGGCAAGAAAAGATCCGAGATTTAAGTGGCCGCCTTTGGGAACGCTCCAGTGGGGTAAGTTTATGAGGACACTGCTTTTGCCTATTTTTCTCAACTCAAGGAAAAATAAATCTGTATTCATAAAAGACATCTGAGTGACTTGAAAAATCGACATATAGTCCATGTGTATGAAAGGGGTAGACATTGTATGAAAAGCAGTCTCAAGGATCTTGTGTGTTTTATCAGAGAATATTGCAGAATCAGTTATAAGATGTCCCCATTTACCTTTCCAGTCTCCTTAATTTTAGAATTAAACATATGCAGAAGCTAGACTCAGAGAGGATAGAAATTCATTCTGAATCCTTGAGGTCTGGCTTGTCATCTGCTATCTTTTCAATTCCACCATAGTCGGGAAAATATGCTTTATATTCATAAGTAAATCATACATGAGTATGTCATGTTAAACATAATAATATGACAGTCTAAAACCAGTAAACCAGAAGTCCTTGTTGAAAATTATTTTCTAAAAAGATTTTACAAGTATAAAAATTAAATAAAAGTACTTACACAGTTAATTTTGTTGATTTCTCCTAATTATTTTGGGCTTGTAGTCATTACCAAATTACCAAATCTTTAAGAGATCCTTTGGAATAGAAGATAACTATATATTTAAATTAAAGATCTTAAATATTCATATATACCTTTAAATTTATACTTTTTCTTGACCACACCAAATATTTAATCAATGAATATTTTTTCTGAGAAAATTAGCCTATTGCTTATTGCAATTAATGTATTGCTTACTTAGTCAGTTTCATAGTGATGGTTTCTTCACTGAAATTCCTTCAGTATTATGCCCCTGAGGTAGTAACACAGATTATGAAGAAAAAAAATAGAATCATAGGTCCAAGGTGTCCTGACTTTAAGGTATAGATTCAGTAATAATGCGCTTGTTTTCAGTTGTTTTTTTAACACTTGTCCTACATTGTAGGTTTAAAAAAAAATCTTTTTAGATTGAGTCCTAGTTTACACCTAATCACCAGCAGGGGGTGCTCCTTACTTTGCTCAAGTCGTTGTGACTCCATTGTGGAGGGGTTTCAGTTTTTCACTATCTTGTGTCAAAGATTAACTCTCAAAGAAAATGTGTATTTAATATCAGTTAACCAGATTAAATATAGCTTAATAGGTAAAACTTGTGATTTTTAAAGTTTCTTCTTTGGTATTTAAAACATTACATTTAGCTTTGCTTTACTTCATTAACCATTTAATCTTCCCTTTTAGGATGGAGAAGAACTGGAAAGACTTACCAAATCCAAGAGTGATATTGAATCAGATGATGATGCTTTCTAATTGGTATCAAATAGTTCGCAGTTCTCACAAACCTTATCTTCATATTTTCAGCATGTATAATGTTTAACTTTTCATTCTAGTAAATCAAGAACATTTTAAAGCCTAATATTATTTGTTTATATCTAACTACTCTGTAATGCTTCATCCATGACTTAAAGTACCTAAAGACTATTTAGTTCTTATGGCTCTGACAGTAGGAGTGATAGTATAGCGATTGCTTCAATGGATTGTTAATTGATGCATGAAAAAGATATATTTGTAAGTATTCCTTTGTATTGTAAATACCATCAAATTTTAATAGTCATGTGTCCTACAGACAGGTAAATAGAGAATAATTTGTCAGATATTCATAACTATGCATTTGCTCTGCATGCTAATGTGTTCTTTTTTTAATCTTTATAAATGTCAACACAGGTTGCCTCTTGAATTTTGAGGTCTCCTTGAATTTTGATGCCTCCTAGAATTACTCAGTATGCAATTCAGACATAAAAAAGCCAAATATTTGGTTGATAGACATTAATAATTTTCCTACAAAAACATTGTTTTGAGGGTAGAATAGTCTGTACTAAATGTTTTGTTCAAAAAAAGTAGTATTTCACAAGCAAAATATTTAGGAATTCATAGGGAACTTGATTTTTAGAATTTTCGATTTTTTTTTTTTGGTTAATTGGTAAAAGTTTAGTTATTGGTAAAAATTGGTTTGGAATCACCCCAGTTAACACATTGTTTTATTTCTTATTTATTTTTATTTTGGGTATATTAAACCACAACCAGAAATACTCAGGGGTTATTCCTTGAAGTGCTTGGGGTTCATATGTGGTGCTAGGTATTGAACTGGGGTCAGCTACATGCAAAGCTTGTGCCTTGCCCTGTATTATCCGGTTGTCACTTATATTTTCAAATATCTCAAGCCATAGTGGATTTCTTTTTTTTCTTTTTTCTTTCTTTGTTTTGGGGGGGGGGGGTCACACCTGGCAGTGCTCAGGGGTTACTCCTGGCTCCATGCTCAGAAATTGCTCCTGGCAGGCACGGGGGACCATATGGGGCACCGGGATTCGAACCAATGACCTTTTGCATGAAAGGCAAATGCCTTACCTCCATGCTATCTCCCGGGCCCCTTCTTTTTTTTTTCTTAACTTATTAGTCTTGTATTATTATATTTGAACAATTAATGAGCCTTTTTATTTTATTATTATATGTTTGTCCTATCCTAAAGCTGGCTTCAAGACTATCAAACTGTTGACAAGAAAAAAGCCTTGACTTCTTCTACAGGATCTCCTTGCAGACAAATGACTTTCTTTAAAAGATGAGTAGTATTCTAAACACAAAGGCCAGTAATAGATAAAGCACTTTACTTTAGAGTAATATATCACATATCAAGAGCTTTTCAGCTTTTTACTTTTTAGGATAATTTTTCTAGTAGCCAGCCATTTGACTATGATATAGTGAAGTAGATGATAGATCATTTTAAAAAATGAGAAAATAATAAATGACTTACTAGAAGTCATGCTGCTAGATGGTGATAGGGTAAGAAAGAGCTGGCTTTAGCCTGTGTGTTTACAGAGAAGTACATGTGAGCTTTACAGTGTCATTCTCATTCAACCTGTACATTTTTCTTTTCTTTAATTTTTCATCATTTCTACAGAAATGATAGTATTATGTAATCTCTTCTGCTATCCGGAATAATAATACTGGCAAGAGTTGGTAAAATTTTATAAATAAAGTAATGATTAAACCTTTATCTTGTGTCTATATTACTTCTGTGAGATGGTATACAAATACTTTTAATTTGAAAATATGCTAAAGGAGGCAAAAGTATAACCTTTTAAAACTTTCTCTTTCAGTGATCCTAAAATCTCAAAATAGCAAAATTTTTACACTTAGAGTCATTTTCATCAGTGTTTTGTGAAACAGGAAGGTATCAAATCATTATGGCAATTCATTTTAATAGTAATTATAGGAAGACCTCTTTTTTAGAAATTACAGTGTACAAAACATCTTACAATAGATACAATTACATAGCAATGTTATTTGCAAAAGTATATTAAGCATACAGAATTAATTAAATAATAGCAACTTTCACTAACTTTTTTCCTTATTGACTACATATTTTTTTACTCAGCTTTTCCTAAAGTATTTGTTGCTCAGTATAGGTTTATTTATGCTAACAATAACAGATGGAGAGCTGTGAATGTGAAATTCAGATGTGGACTAACCAAACTATATTGTCGACATCATTGTTTTGTAGAAGTTGAAGTAATTTATTAAATCCTTTTCTATTTTAAGGTTCTCTTCTAGCAGATACAACCCACAGCTAATGCACAGACACTGTTCCTTCCAAAGTTTCTGAATAGCCTTTTGGTTGGACCACAAGTAGAACCTAAAGTGACCTGGTTTCAACTCTGTTTTTTGTACTAGAAACAAACCTCTCTTCTGCCCATTAGTGTGCCTAATCCTGAGATGAAGCAGGATGTGGTTGTTAGCTATAGAAAGATCACTTAGGCCTAAAAATCCCAAGTGTTGGCCAGCTGCATCCTGCTACCATGGGTAGCAGACCTAAATGCAGATAACTCTTTATAACTAAAGCTTTTTGCCTCTGTTTTCCCCTGTGGAATCTCTGTGAATGAGACTAACCATGAGGACTGACAGGGAGTCCTTTCAGATTTCTGTATAAACCCAACAGGATTGGCCAAACACAGCTCAGATTCTTCTTGGCACTTGTTCTTAAATTTTATGTCCTGAATTCTCTGGTTAACTCTTTAAGTGTGGAGGAAAGACAGAGAAAGTCAAACTCAAAGGCAAAAGTGATTTTTCTGATTTTGTTGAATTTGACTATAGAGTAGTCCTTTCAAGGAAAAATATTGTCACAAATCTGTTTTGACCTTTTTTTTCTGCTTTCCTCTTAATTAACTGCCTACATACTCTAGAACAAAAACTTTTATCCTAAATTTAATTATGAGAAAGAAAACAGTTTATAAAATAAATTACAAAACTGTACAACCGATACATTTTCAAATACTAATTTAGATCATGTTTTGTACAGCAGTATCACAATAAATACTCTAACAAGCTTGCAAAGTTTCTGCTCTCACTTCTATTTTTTATGCACCATCTGTCTCTGCCAAGATAAAGGAAATCTGCTGACATTACCAGTAATGCTCTGCTGCAGTTATCAACCCTTGTCCCTAGTAATCTCATACGGATGTGGTATGGCTCAAACAGCCAACTCCAGCTCGCCTGGGAGCCTGGAAAAATTTTGAAATATAAACTATACGTACCTTCTGGTGTTTGAAAAAAACTCACCAAAAAAGTGAAACTTGTCACATTTTTGAGTAGTACTTTGTTCCTCTCACAACATTCTCTCATGGTATTCCCCTCACAACATTCCTCTTCCTCTTCATATCCTCTTCTTGGTCATCTTGATGTTTTTATTTAATGTAAAAAGTATTCATTCAGATGTTCTAGTTTATTTGCATGGATATTAATTATTAATTCTCAATTTTAATTTCCTATGTTTTTTTGGTTTTTTGGGCCACACCCAGTGATACTCAGGGGTTACTCCTGGCTATGCGCTCAGAAGTCGCTCCTGGCTTGGGGTACCATATGGGAAACCGGGGGATCGAATTGCGGTCCGTCCTAGGTTAGTGCAGGCAAGGCAGGAACCTTACTTTCAGCGCCACCGCCCGGCCCCGATTTCCTATGTTTTTTATTCTTTCCCATTCTTAATTTTTATGGGAATGCTTTGTTGACTTCCAACAAATTATAATTTCTAATTTATTTAAAATGTATCTCTAAGTTTTTTCTTATCTACTTTTTTAGATGTTCTTATCTACTTAACATACATTTGTTTTTATCCTTGCTTATGAGCATGTCTATAATAAGCATTATATATATATATATATACACAAAAAAAACCACATTCAAACTTCAAAGATTCTCCAAATTCATATATTTTAAAGATCTCATTATACCCTAGAATGTACCCACATAAGATTTCTAATTAAAGGCAAAGGGCAGAGAGTAGCAAGAAAATATGGATGTGGACATTGGGATCCAAGAGACATCTCAGGTTTCATATTAAGTGTCCTTATTTAAACACATAGATCATGATGTTTCTTTTGTCTCCATCTTAAACTACCAAGAACTCTGGATGAACTTGATTTTGGGACAACTCAAAGTAGAATTTCTCAGGACTGGATCCCTCTCTAGACAAGTAGGCCATCAGATTTATTTAGTCTACTAGACTAGTTGAGAAACTCACCCTGATCATAATAACCTGGATAATTTTAGGCTTGAAACAACATATCAAATACTGTCCTTATTTTGCCCAAAAGTGAAAAAAATAAAAATAAAAACAAAACCACAAAAAAACATTTCCTCATGTCCCAGTGAAACAGCTTTTCCAGTCTTATCTGTGTAAATCAACTCTGTCTTCCATATATTCTGGCCTTCAAACTTTCACCTTCCAATTAGCAGAGTAGGTGGGTCAGAATCAATGGTGTGGAGGAAAGTCACAGAGAACTTTTCTATGGCTTCTCACCTTAACTGTTCTTTGATTGGCAGTAGACTTAAAGTGTATTGCTTATCTTTCTTATGTGGTTTGTGCAAAGTAGAGCCTTGAATCTATGTACAGCATATCCCAAAGCTCATGCTATACAATTAAGGCTGTCTCCGAGTTTCAGTCTTAATAATTTTCTTATGTAAATTCACTACATTTTGTTCATTTATTTCAGGGAAACTGGTGATTATGGATAAATTAAGCCAGTTCACCAACTTTATGGGCATCCAAACAAATCTGGGGAGGTAAGTTTCCTGGAGAAGCAATGCCTTTAATGTAAGTATCCAAAAGCCAATGATCCTAGGTATAGTGAAATTCCTATCTTATATTTGCTCAAATATGGTGGAAGTTAACAAAACAATATAACTCTAACCTCCAAGAAATTAAATAATTATTACTGATTCTTTTTTCATCTTCTTATATGGCACATTGATGACCCAAACAGTTTTATAATTTATTATGACTGTTCTTACCAAGTCTTTCCTTCCTTGTTGGTGGAAAAGTGGTGAGTATGGTATCTTTCCAAAGTCTTTCCTATCCTTTGTACAGGAAAGAGATGGTTTTTGTTTTGTTTTGTCTTTGGTTTTGTCTTTCTAGTCTCTAGGAGATTACATAGGAAAATAGTACAAATACATTAATAGGCAAATTACTTGAGTCTATTTTTTCTATTCTGAACTGAAATGACCAAAGGGTTTCTTGCATTCAGCAACGCTTTAAGCTAATTCTTATCCACTCTTGCCAGATTTATGCATATTCTGACTTTGGTCTATTCTGTTTTAATTTAACTCTGTTCAGAGTATACAAAACAAGAGTATACAAGCCAGAGACAGGAAAGGACAGACATGTAGAGCAGAGAAGCAGGATAGTGGTAAAGTCTGTGGGAAAACTTTACTCTAACATTTTGGATCAAATGTATATGTATGTTATTGACTATATTATTTTCCATAAGATCCAGTGGTATAAAGTGGTATTTATTATAGTTTGATTTGCATTTTATTTTTTAAATAAATTTTTATTGGATTACTGTGAGATAGTTACAAAGTTGGTCATGTTTTTATTTCAGTCATACAATGTCTGATACAAGGGCTTATTTCCCACCACCAATGTTCTCAATGTTCCCTCCCTCCCCACTGCCTACCTCTTTGGCAGACATTTCCGCCACCTCTTTCAGTCTTTCTTTTTTTTTTTTTCCTTTTAGACATTGTAATTTGCAATATTGTTACTGAAGAGATATCATGTGTGTCACTTTACTTCCTTTCAGTACCCAGTTCTTATCCAGAGTGATCATTTCAAGTGTCCTTGTCATAGTGGTCTCTTATCTGTCCTAATTGCACTCCCTCACTTTTTGAAGAAAGCTTCTACTATGGACCCATTCTTGACCTCATCTCTATTGCCTTTGGATATATTATTATCATACTACATTTTTATTTTTAATATACCCCACTGTTGTATATGAAAATATTTCCATAAGATTATCCTTTGCTTGTTGTCCCACCTTGACCTTCCAGGTGGGGGCGCTGTTGAGAGCCAAATAAATAGCTTGGGTGCCAAGCATTCGGGGTCTTTTGGCAGAGCTGGCTGGATGGCTTGAGGTGTTTTGGAGCTAGCAGCAGACTGATAAAGGACTCTCTTCGCCCAACATTTTACCCTTTAACCCTCCTGTCTTTGTGGATTATTTGCTGTGGATAAATATGACCAAAATCTCCTTCCAAAAGGGGACAAGCAGATAGGAATCAATTTTTCATTCTGGGAACTCTTTGCGGGTTCACAAACATCCCATAAAGGAGTAAACGGGACCCAACAAATGGCGCCCAAACAGGGACCTGATGGCTGAAGGAAGCTAAGACGCAGGGCAAGCTAAGGATGGCATGTGCTTAAATAGGTTTAAGATTATAGGCCACACATGTTGGCCAGGGCAAATAAAGCTGATATTTCTTGGAACCTGCCTGTGAGTGAGTTGTTTATCCACTGAGATCACCTCAGAACCACTGGTGGAACAGGAGGTGCTTACATGTGGTTCTGGGCTGGAGGAGAAAGACCTCCATCACTATCCACCTCCATCCAGCTCCATCCAAAGGGCCTTATTTATTATTTAATTCAACACCCACAAATGAGTTTGATAATTCTATTTGTCCCTATCCTTCTGATTCATTTTGCTCAACACAATACTCTCCATATCCATCTGTGTATAACCAAATTTCATAACAATTTATCTTAACAGCTGCATATTATGATGACCTTTGATTCTAGGACACTGAATTGATTTCACTGACAGTGTTTTCAAAAAATGTTTTAGTTTTCACATCCAATTTGTAGAGTGAATTCCTGGCAATTTTATTTTTTTGTTCTGGTGTTAATGTTTGACGCTGACCTTTTGATTACCAAGGCATCCTTTAAAGACATACATCTCCACAGCTCTTTGAAAAGCTAGGCTATCTCTGAAATTACCCTTTTAGAAAGCTGCAGTGACCTAAATAACTCACAGCTTGAGTGACTGACTTTTTTCTTCTTATGCTTTAAATCCCACTCCTTTTTTTTTTGTTTTTGGGTCACACCCAGTGACACTCAGGGGTTACTCCTGGCTGTTCGCTCAGAAGTCGCTCCTGACAGGCACGGGGGACCATATGGGGAACCAGGGGATCGGACCGCGGTCCGACCTAGGTTAGCACAAGGCAAGGCAGGCACCTTACCTTTAGCGCCACCGCCCAGCCCCCTAAATCCCACTCCTATATTTCAAAGTCACCCAGGAAAACTGTAGGTGTCCCCAAAAAATAAAACCCCAAAAGTAAACCCAGGAAACTGTAGGTATCCCTACCGTTGACCACATGAAGTCATATCTTAGGTTCTCTTTGCCCATTTCTTCACGTCTCTTCTGCCTTCCCCAAACTCTATGACTTTGGGTATAACATTTGTGAATAATAAATCTTATTTTTCTTTCCTAAGTTCCCTAATGTTATTACTAAAGTGCATCTTACAACCATAATAACCACAGGACTGGTCCAGTCATTGGCTCTATGATCCAGTCATTCTTTGAGGAAATGAGAGATTCATGCTATTTTCTGATTCTGATTCCACATATAGACCAGTTGCTGCTTTCTCAGGAAAATTATGTCTTTGCTGAACATATAAGTCAACTCAGAGTCTTGGGGATTATTGGTGAAAAGCAATCCTTGGAAATCTATAGAAGGAAATTGTGGCAAATAATAACTTAGCCAAGGCTGCACAGTTGTCAATGTCTCACAGATTCTTCCCAAACTATTGGGATTCTTTTTTCTAAATATTAAAATTCCACACAATCTTTCTGAAAAATTATACATTCTTTGTTGTTGTTGTTGTTGTAGCTGTAGGTTAGAAAATAATTTTTAATTGAATAGATTTTTTTACTTTTCTATTTTACCCCCCAATAACTTATAAAAAGTGTTCTGTATAGTTTATGAAAGTGTTCTTTATATCCTATCAGTATTACTGACTGATTGTATGGAGAATTATTAAGAGTGGCAAAAAGTGAGCTTTCTATGTGACAAAATCTAATATATATGGGATAACAAATACTGGTTACTCTATTGACAGCCTTTCTGCACATACTCATGGATGTTGGTAATACTACTTAGGAAAAAAGAACGGCAGGGATAAAAACAGGTGTGCAATATCTAAAATTAAATGTTCATTTTCATTGGTAAGAATTGTGTTTTTTACTCCAGCTACACTGAAATATACTAAGTAGCATTTCCCTTTAAAAACAAAAAGTACCTCTGCCTATAACCTATTCCCTTGTAATTTTATTTTACAGACCCATTCACAGTAAGATCTGAAAGTTAAATGTGAAGAGTTATGATTTTCAATGCCCAGAATATTTTTCTTTTCTTTTTTTTTGGTGGTTTTTGGGTCACACCCGGCAGGAGGTAAGGCGTTTGCCTTTCATGCAAAAGGTCATCGGTTCAAATCCCGATGTCCCATATGGT
>PVKC010019810.1:0-18917 GCA_004027635.1 Crocidura indochinensis
CTATGAGGGAAATGGAGAGCCTGTCTAGAGTACAGGCGGGGGGTGGTTGGGGAGGAGGGAGATTTGGGACAATGGTGATGAGAACACTGCACTGGTGATGGGTGGTGTTCTATACATGACTGAAACCCAAACACAATTATGTATTTAATCAAGGTGTTAAAATTAAAAAATTCAATTTAAAAAAATAATAAATTAAAATATAAAAATAAAATGTATAATTCATGGTGGTGTATATATGAAAAAAAAAGAATGATCCCTAAATACCACCAGGTATGGCCCAAAAGCAAACAAGAAATATATATATGTACCCTCTGCTATAAGTATATAAATATCAGAGATTTCTCCTGTTTGTCATGTACCAGCTCTATGCTTCTCATTTTCCTGTCTCCAGTCATATCACTTTTGCTTCTATATCA
The DNA here is from genome assembly GCA_004027635.1 of Crocidura indochinensis. Classification (NCBI taxonomy): domain Eukaryota; kingdom Metazoa; phylum Chordata; class Mammalia; order Eulipotyphla; family Soricidae; genus Crocidura; species Crocidura indochinensis. The sequence continues at coordinate 417 of PVKC010019810.1, forward strand.
TTAACTGTATACAGAAAGATAAATGGTGACTTTTTCTCAACCTTCTCTTGCCAAGCCATCTACTTCACTAGCTCTGCCTCTAGAACTCTAAGGCTTTACTCTAAACCCAAAATTTTACTTTTGCATTAACTGAAGATACTAAAAATATTTTTAAAAGCTTCTTCCTAAAAGCCTTTATCAGTCCATCACACTAGAATGAATTAACTGTCAGCTCCCACAAGTAGTAGTTGACAATTGCATAAAGCTAGAAGAGATTTGAGGGCACTGTATCTGTGCAGATGAGAGGAAGGTGAACAGAAAAGCAAGCAGAAAAGTAGACATGATAATGCAAACTATAAATTCAGTTGGGAAGGTCTCATATCTGCCCTTCAAGGGATTCCTCACAGTACAATATCTCCCACTCAACGTCCTCATTCAAATTGTTTCCTCTAAGAAAGGACAGTTGACGAAGAAAATCAGAGCCACAGTCAACTTTTACTAATGAGAATTGAAAAGTATTTTTTTTCCTGAAGGAAAAAAATTTGAACAAGAAAGATTACTTTGGGGGGAGGAAGAGACAGTGCCAGGGATGAAACTCAAGTCTCCTTTGTTACTAAGCCACATCCCCAAGGAAATGAGAGCTTGAAGCAGGCAGCACAAAATACAAAGTGCAAGAGGCCATTCATGCTCCATCCACCACCCAAGATTTGATCCAATTTGATGGTAGGACAGAGACAAGTCTATAACAATTGTTTCACTCTACTAAACAAGAAATGATTAACTATGGTGAATAAAGCTGCTCACAAAACAAATCCAGGCCCAGCTGAATCAAAGGTCCCTTTTACAAACAGATCTAAAGACATGCTGTTAAATCAGAAACCATGTATGAGAAACAAGTTCAGAGACCAGCACACTTTGGACACTTAGGTAGAAGCAGCTGAGGTAAAGGGACCCTTTGATTCCAGTTTTTGATTCACTCACATGATTTCATGCCTGACCCAGGCAAATAAAAATGTAGGCTTCACTGGCTGGCAGTCTCAAAGAACATCTCATCTGTGTCTCAAAGGGATACACAGTGGGTTTCCTAGGACCTGTGTTCAACCTCTAATATGCTGGACAGGCCTAATAGAGTAGTGGAAGTCTCTTCTTTGGAAATTCCTGGGTGGTTATTTTGTTTCATTTTCCAAATTTAAACTATTCCTCCCTCCTTATGGCCTGAGTACATCAATATGTATCAAAATGCAGCATAGTTAATGTAAATAAATTCATCCTATTTGAATGAACACTATGGTATAATATGTTCAAAAAATGGAAACCAAAACTATGTGAGAACACATGACATGTTAAATGCCTGTAGGCCCTGTGAGCCAAGACTGGAATTTCCTATCTGTTGTTTTAAATTATAGTTTACTTCTGGTTTCTCAGGAAGAATGTTTAGAATAAAGAAACACCTAAAAGAGCTTTTCAAAACTACTTCAGAATCATAATTTAGTATATTTTTCCATATACATAGAAGCTAGTCAAATTCTGTCATCTGAGGTTCCACCTTGAATGGCAGTGGACTGTATGCTTCCTGGGAAGGCCAGTTCCAGCCTCCATGCACACTGCCTCATGCCAGGATTGAGGCCCTGGTGGGCATGGACAGGGAGAGGAGGCTTGGGCTGGCCGTCCTAATTCCCTCCTGCACAATCAACTCCCCAATTTTGAAGAGTGAGCTGCAAAGCCTACTTAAGAGCTAACGAGGTCAATACCAACATTTGCTCCCTGTCCACTCACCATGCCATGCAGCTGGCACTCTGCACACTGGCAGACACAAATAATAGTGCAATCACTGCTTCAAACATCATGAATAACTAAAATAACCCACTTGAAATTCGACTATTTTTATGGATAAAACAGTTGCACATGATCAAACTGTTCTATTTGTGATTATCCCACTTAACCAATGTCATTTCATTACTAGAATCTTTTTTTAATGTTTTCTTTTCATTTTTTTTGTTTGTTTTTGGTCACACCCGGCAGCACTCAGGGGTTACTCCTAGCTCTATACTCAGAAATCGCTCCTGACAGGCTCGGGGACCATATGGGATGTCAGATTCGAACCACTGTACTTCTGCATGCAAGGTAAACGCCCTACCTCACGCTCTTTCTCCGGCTCCTAATGTTTTATTTTCTAAGTTTATTCATTTTTCCTATTTTGTAAATTCTTTAAGTAGCACACATATAAGTATTACTCATGATATTATTATGTTCATTTAAAAATTTGGTTCTAAATGTTATTTAGGGAATTTATACTATTTTAGATGCAAAATAAAAATATGAATAATGAAACAATAGTCTGGAATTTAGACTGGATGATTCATATAACAGTTTTATTTTAACTTCTAGTCAGTATATCTTAGTTCCTTGTTTTGTTTTGTTTTGTTGGTTTGGTTTGTTTTTTAATTTTATTTTATTGAAACAAATGTAATCAGCAGAGTCCTTCATAGTTGGATTTCAGATATAAAATTAATCAGGGCCCTTCCCACCACCAGTGTCAACCTTCCTCCACCAGTGGACCAAGTGTGTATTCTGTCCCTATACTCTTTACTCATTGGCCTACCAGTGTAACAGGCTCCTGAAACCCACATACAAGTTCTTCAGTCTCCAGATAGTCTCTTACCTATACTCTATACTTAACTATTTATGGAATTTATATATTATTTTATACTTAACTATTTATAGTATCTTGAATTATATTCTATAGTTTCATACCCTAATTGATTATACTGTTTCTTCTGCACATAGGATTCTTGCTTTACACACAGCTGACCCAGACTCACTCCCCAGCATTCCATATGGTACCCCAACCCCACCCAAGAGTAATCCCTGAGCACAGAGTAAGGAATAAGTCCTGAAGATCCCTAAATGTGTTCCCTCCAAAATAATAAATAAAAATAGGGTTTGGAGAAACAGTACAGCAGGTAAATAGTACAGAAAGTAGGGTGCTTTCCTTGCATGTAGTTGATGTAGGCTAAAATCCCAGCATCCTCTGTGGCCCACGAGCATTACCAGGAGTGGTTCCTGAGTGCAGTCAGGGGGTAACCTCTGTACTTTACCAGATGTAGTCCCCCAAAATTAAATAATAATAAAATGAAGTCAGTTTGAGCATTCACAAATCTTTCATTAAAACACAAATATCTAATAATCTAAATTTCCTAAAAATATTAATTTAATGTATACTTTAATGGGAATTTCTTTGAACTGAAAGGTGGTTATATCACAGAAAAATACTGTTAATGTTTTACAGCTGAAAGCAATATAAAATAAAAGTAAGTGTAATATTAAAAAGGAGTACTCAGATGAGCTCTAGTGAGCTCAGATCATGTAACTAAAATGGAACACAAGAGATATAAAATACTTGTCCTCAAAAAATTCTAATGTCCCATTCAGCTAAATTAAAAATAAAAATAAGAGAGGTACAAAAGTTCACTGTGGAGCAACTAATACAACCTTAAACTCTGAACAAAAGAAAATTAAAATTGCCAATGCTTTTATAGCACAAGAAAACTTCCTATGACATCTAACAATGCCAGGAAACTGATTTCTTCCCATCTTCTATTTTACTTCTATCTTCCTTATTAAGAATCATTTTCAAGTAAGCAAGAATACTCTAAGGAAATAACTGAAACTCCAAATAGACAGAAACCATAATAGACACTAAACTGCTCTATCAGAATTCAAGTATCCAACCTCAGAATTAGATACAAGGGAGTTGCTGAAATATGCTTCCAAACTAAGTAGAAATAGTTTACTGTCAAATATAAGGCATAATAAATTGATCTTATTTGGGCATAATTTATAGACATACGACTAAGAAGTAGATTGAAGAATTGCTATAAACATAGCATACCATGAATTTCACAAGGCAGTGGATAAAAATACAGCATAATATCCTCATGGGTGTATTGGAGATGAATGGTTGACTGATAGTTCTATTAAATGACTATAAAGTTGGTAGAAGTGCTGTGCATAATGACTGCTACTTTTAAATTTATACTAAGCCAGAGAGAGATTCTTTAAGAATATATCATGGTGTATTGAATTCCAGTTATAGAAAACATGCATATTAAATCTGCATATGATACAAAGGAGAGAAGTTAATATGCTAAAGGCAAACTCAAAAGTCAACAAGATGTAGATAGATGACAAATATAAGCTAAAACAAGTAAGTTAAATGTAACAGGAACAATTTTAGTTTAATCAACACTTTCATATGTACCACAGAGAGGAACCATGACTTCACAGGTATTGAAAACATAGTAATAATACCTAGAGTTTTAATTAACTAACCCCTCAAAACGAGCCAACACTATTACAGGGGCTAGACAATGCTAAAGTAGATTTTCAACCAAAAATGAAGAAGAAACAAGGAAATAGGCAATCCAATTGACTGTAGCCAAAGATGCAATAACTGTACACCAAAACTATAAACATGAACACTAGTGTAACTATTAACAGTATATTAATGATTATAACTAAACTTCAACAAAAATAGTTTTTTAAGTTTAGGGACTGGAGAGATAATGCAGTGGGTAGAGATTGGGTCAATCCAGGTTTGATCCCTGCCAAACCATAGGTTTCTCAAGCCTGCCTGGAGTGACCTCTCAGGGGAGAGCCAAGAGGAAGCCTTGAGCACCACTAGTGTGACCAAGCACGCGCACATGCGCGTGCGCGCGCACACACACACACACACACACACACACACACATATGTATAAAGTTTAAAAGAAAACAAGTCAGTACATTAGAGCTACATGAAACACTAATGACTAACACCAAAGTACTAAATGCACATTCACTCTCTTACACCTCATTACATCTTGACAACAACCCTATACCATTGGCATTATTACAAATCCCACATGACAGAAAAGGACAAACTTGGCTGGCGGTACTTGTTCAAGGTCATCCCTATTTTTGAAAACTGCAGTGTCCCCCAACATACCTGATTCTGTCATTATATTGCTCCCCGATAGGTAAAAGTGCAACCCAAAGCACCTTCAGAACAATCTTTCTCCTATGATACCCCAACGGCAACCAGGAAATTGGCTTTGGCATTTTGGGGGGTCAGGGGGGAAAGGGGGCTGTTGTTGTTGCTGCTACTGCTGCTGCTGTTTTTAATATCTTGAAACAAAACTGTGCTACTTAGGAACACGCAGGTCCCACCAGACAGAACTTGGGAGATCTTGTGGTGCTGGGGCTGGAAGTCAGGACCTCACAGATGCATTCATGGAATGTACTCAGCCACTTAAGATCATCTCCAATCTCTATGAGATTTTTGTTTGTTTGTTTGTTTGTTTGGGGCCACACCAGGCTGCGCTCAGGGGCTACTCCTTGCTCCTGGCAGGCACGGAGGACCATACGGATGCTGGAAATCAAACCTACTTCTGTCCCTGGTGGGCCGTGCTCAAGGCAAACACCCTACCATTGTGCTATCACTCTGGCCCCTACATGAAATATTTTTAATGAAAAATAAAGATAGCCATTGGGGAAGTGGTGACAGATAAGTTAGGGAAGGAATCACTAGGACAATGGGGGGAGGGGGAAGTGCCTGCCTCTGTGTCAGACAAGAAGCAAGTAAGAACACTGGTAGAGATAAGTGGACACTGGTGAAGGGATGGGTATTGGAACAATGTATGGTTGTAACAAAATCATAATTACTTATGTAGCTTTCTAATTCATGATGATTCTTTTTTTTTGTAATTTTAAAAATCTGCAAATTACATTTTAAATACAGCAAAAAATGTTCAGATCATCTAAAATGGCTGTAGAGGATTTGGAGGATGCATAATACAGTGGGTGGGATGTTTGTCTTGCATGCTCCCAACCTGAATTGAGTCCCTAGCAGACCACAGAGTACCGAAGAGTAATCACTGAGTACCATCGGGTATACAACAAAAATCCAAAAATGAATAAAATGCTTGTGTGCCTCTTACTTTTGAATAAGATAGATTCAATGAATGAGATTCAAGCTACAGCAAAGCTAATTTAAATTGCGAGTTCAGACCTTTGCCATTACTAATTATGTTACTTAAGGCAAGTTCTTAATCTTCTTCTCTTTAGTCCATCTGTAAAATAAGAATCAGTTACTTAATGTTGATACAAAAAAGTGATGAGATGATAAGTGAAGCATTTAGCAACACAGGACATGACACTATTATCAAGTAATAAAATAGGGCAAATTGCTGAGAACCCACCCCACAATTCATTCTAAAATAATTTATTTTAATTTAATTTATTGTTCTGAACTCTTTTATTTTTGTTTTTGTTTTGGGCCTACACTTGATGGCACTCAGGTGTGACTGGCCCTGTGCTCAGAAATTACTCCTGGCAGGTTTTAGGGACCAAATGGGATGCCGGGAAGCCCAGGTTGGCCAGATGCAATGGAAAAGACATACCCGCTGTAATATCTCTCCAGCCCCATGAAATCTTTTTAGATGCTTTAGTGTTCTTATGCTTAAAGGAGGGAGCACATTTTTTTATTTTTCTGTAAACAAATTCCTGATGGCAATTACGTGTAAAAGAAAAATGTGACACATACATAAAAAAAAAAGTTTCATTTTATGCAAGGATCACCTCAAGAACACAGATACTGCTTCAGTTGCTTATTTAGTATGAGAGAGAGAAAAATACAAGGTATGAGAGTATTTGCTTTCATTTTTATTTCTATAACTTGGTTCAAACTACTTGAATGTTTTCAGTTTCAATGGTGTCTGAGTACATTTTGGTTGTACAGTTACTCTTGCTACCTTAATTCTGAAATGAGAAAACCTTTCATTCAAGAAGTGCATTGTGAATCACAATCCTGATATTTTAGCAAATGTTTACTGACTCTAAAGAGTTGTTATATTATTCCTAAAACTTGACATCTATTTTTTTTTCCAAAATGGCACCACTGAGAAGATCTTGGGCTGGCATATGGCTCAGCAGTAAAGACATGCCTTGCATGCATGAAACCTAGTTCTATTCCCAACAGTGCCAAAGAAAAAATAAAGTTAAATTTAAAATGCCTTGCAAAATCAGGGAGGAACAGCAAAATTGCTCAGAGCTCCCTTCCTTCCAAGTGTATGGTCAATAGTTCAAATCCCTACAGTCCCATATATGCCAGGATAATACTGAGAGCTCAGTCTCTCAGCCTGGTGGCTCTGCTGTCTGGGCTCACTGGAGCCACATGCAAGTTCTAGCCACACAGCAGCCCCAGAAGCACTGCAACATAAAGAATGTATGAGCACCATGCCAGAGAGTGCGACTATGTGAGCCTCACACCTCAGTGACTACCAGAGAGCACCTCAACTAGAGCCTGCCTGTCTCAACTCAGAGTGTACTGTAAGAACACCTTGGGGAGTGCAACCTACAGTGATCATGGTGGTCAACAATGTGCAGTTGTCAGATCAGAGGGATTGTTCAACAGGCTTGGTGCATGCCTTTGCATACAAGAGGTCATGCCTTTGCACACAAGAGGTCAAGCTTCAATCCTCAGAACTGCAAGCCTCCCCGGGGATTGTCAGGATCATGCCTTGAGTATAGAACTTCAAGTAGCACCCTGCTGCCACCAGAAATAGACTCAGAACAAACAAAATACAAAGTGTGCACCGTAGCATTTGTGCATGAACTACCTGACAGCATCAGCAACAACCAAGGGAGGGGAGAATAAATAGGGGGTGAGGTCCCCACACCTAGTAGTGCTCTGAGCTTACTCCTGACTCTCACATTTAGTGATCACTTTTGGTGGGTTCAGGGAACCATATCAGGTACCTAGAATCAAACTTGAGCCTGTTGCGTGCAAGGCAAATGACTTACCTACTATACTATCCAGCCCCAGATAAACAACTTTAAAAAAGAGATTTGTCTTTAAGTTATGTCATAAAGATAGTCTTTTTGTCTTCTATTTATTTTCTTTTGGGGTCACACCCAGAAGTTCTCTGGGATAACTCCTGGCTCTGCTCTCTCAGAGAGCACACTCCTTGTAGACTCACAGGACTATATGGGATGCTGGGGATTGAACTTGGGTCAACCATAAGGAGGGTTACCCACTATACTATCTTCCCATTACCTAAGATAGTCCTTTATAAAATACCTTTTGTCCCAAGGAAATTAAGCAAAGTTCTCACTGTTCACAAGCAATTCTTTAGCACTCCTCCAAAGGAATTGATTTTTTAGAGGCCTCTTTTAGCCTAGTCATTAAATTTCCAGCCATAATCATTTTAATTGACATGATCCACTGGGAAACATTTATTATTTCACTTGCAACTTAAGTCTATGACCAGATAAATTGCTTGCATATAATTTTACTCATGACTAAGGTCAATGGCTAGAACTATAATCTGAAACACGGGTTTTTAAGAGAAAATCCTCTAGCAATGAAGAATACTCAGGAGTCAGCACCTCTGATATCTACTGAAAAAGACTGTTCTTCAAAGATTCACTGCTGTGAAGGGAACTGTCACTTCAAGAAAATGTGACCCCCAACAAGAACATCTGATCACGTGGCTTTTAAAATAGAGCAACTATTGTTTAATAAAACTAATTTCAAATCAATACAACTGTCTTCGTTCTCCCTATTAGACAGTCCTGTGATTAATTTCAATTTTTGACCTCTACAATGTACTACAACTTGTATAAAGAACATAATGCCATAATTCCAAAAGTTTGTATTGAGACCTTGTAAAGAATACAGCAGTTTTCTTAAAACCAATAAAATCACTGGAGCTTTTACATTTTTTAAATAAGTATAGCTGGATTGCCTAAGAGATGTTTAAGAGTGAGATTTTGAATAATGATTGATGCCTCCAAATATATACAGGATAAATTGAATAGCCATGATTTTAGAAACTAAAATGTTACCCTTACATTTTATCTGGTGAATCTTCCTTAGGTGACATTCTAGTTGGATTCGTGTGTCCATCAACTTTTAAATTATTTGTTCTTCGAAAATGCAAATCAATCTCTAAAGTCCTGTCAGCTAGGACTGTTTTGTGACTTTTTTTAAATGTCAGGAGAAATTTTTCAAATTAATCTCACTCGCAACAAGCTTCTAATTAAAAAGGCCTCTATCAGTGTCATACACACTATCCCAGTGGCGCCTGGCCATCCTTCATCCTGAGATAGAATAACCAAGTTTTATACCGCTATATCCAGTGTACCAAAGTACAACCTACCCCTTTAAGTTTTACACACACCTCACCAGGAGGTTGACTTCCTTCATTTCATGGGAATGTAACACAGCAAATGCCTTGTACAAGAGCCAACAGCACAGCCAGGGCTTCTGCATAGTAAGTGCACGCACGCATGCACGAACTCCCCTACCAATTTTCCTTAAACAGACACCCCAGAAAACAAGAAGCGGGGTTCGAGGCTGCAGCCACCTAACACATATTGGTGGAGAGAGAGGGAAGAGACGCCGGTTGTTAGTTGGTCTTTATTTCTTTTCTAACACTAGTACAGGTACAAGTTCTGCACCACACACAGCTCAGAGAAAAGTAGCTACTGACGCAGTGCTCGAAGGCTATTTTAAAATTACTCAAAGAATCGAAGACATCCATCTGAGGCGGGGGAGTGGGGGAATCAGGCTTCCTCTACAAACACACCGTCTGTTTTCCTGCCTAATTTAAGCAGAAACGCAGGCAGTCACCAGGTGCAAAACCCAGAAGCAGGAGGACGCATCCGTCACAATGCCTAAGAAGGTTGGCCAGCCTGAGTCCTCGCTTACCTTAGCAAATTAGACAGGGGCAGGGGTCCGGATCCACCGCCCAGGATCCCTCCTTTCCTGCCAGACAGGAGTTTCTCCACCAGAGCCACATTTCCAGTACGAGCAGCTTCTAGCAGCTCCTGGTCCTTCCCCATAGTCTCTCCGCGATCCCCAGCGCTGCGTCCTTTCCCGCTCCGGGCCCTCCTCCCCGCCCACCCCCCGCTCCCCGAAATCCAGGGTCCTTCCCTCGCTCCCCGATCAAAACGCCAGGGCTTCAGCGCCCGGAGATGCCCGCAGCCCCCCAACGCCGCACCATTCTCTCCTCTTCGGGGCGCAGCTTTTTACAATGGGATCAGACCGCGTCTTGCCAAGAGGGGCAGACAGAGCTGGGAGCCGCGACGCGCCCCCACGGCCACTCCCCTGGGTCCCCGAGGCTTCGTGCCCGCGGGTGGGGCGTGAGAAGGTGGGGCCCGGGGTGCTTGGGAGGATGCTGAGGACTGAGCAGGTCCAAGGAGGCGGCGGCGGTCGAGTCGGTCCTCGCAGAATGCAGCCCGGAGCGCCACGATCGGAGGCGGCGGCGGCCCGCGCGCCCTCGCGCCCTCGCGCCCTCGCACCCCAGCCGGGGTTCTCCGGGCACTTCCGAGGCCGGGTCGTGCCGTGCCGAGGGCGGCTGCAGGGGCCGGGCCGGGCCAGGCCTGGCGCGCGGGGGGCGTGTGCGCGCGGGCAGGTGCGGCCGGCGGGTCGGTGCCGAGCGGGGCGGAGCTCGGGCCGAGGGGCGGGGTGTCGGGCGGGCTTCGGCTCCGTGGCCCGACGCGGGGACCCTCCCCGCTGGCAACGGGTTTAACCGTGTGAGAGCTAGAGTTCTCCCGCTGCCTCGACTCCTTCCTCGGGGGCCCGGCGGCGCCAAGCCACGCCTCAGGGCGGGCACGATGAGGGAGGAAAATACTTCCTAACGGGCAGGGGGTGGTCGGAGGCGCTGGGAAGGGGTCCTTGGGGGACCCCTAGACCCTCCCCTTGTTGCCTAGCTCAGCCCAGCCGAGCTACGTGCCCCCCAACCCCCCCCCCTTGCGTTTGGAAGCAGAGCGTGCAAAGGCGCGAGGGGATAGCGCCAGGGTCTGCGGCGGCGGCTTTCCACGCGTGCAGGAGATAGGAGCTGAATCTGGGAACGATTCCTTGCACTGAGCTTGGAGGAACCTCGAGCACCGCTCGGTGGGGCCCCAAAGCAAAAAAGGTGGGTTTGATCCTAGTGGTTGTAGTGCTGGTCACTGAACACTTTGGGACTGTTCCCCGGTTTTCGAAGGTCTTGACTGTCCCCTTCCCCCATTTCACGTGAGCCTGAGATGGGGATGGGGGTCTGCTGCTGACAGGGACTAAGGTTCTCATTGAGAATTTCGCCACATCCTCCCTGGGAGAACTACAAACCGGCAAGGATTAGAGAGACCCACTTCAATATGTGGATGTTACCGGCGAGTCGTGGTGTTGGCAAAGCTCGGCTCACCGCTCTCAGTGTCTATGTTGCAGACCAAGACCATGTCAACTTCCAGGAACATCTTGTGCAGGGCCTTGCCCTTGGACTAAATATCATACACGTGAACTTGTTGACAATCCATTGGGAGAGACAGTTCATCGGTACTTTTCTGCAGAGCAACCATATGATACGCAAACGATGCATACAATAGATGCATTTCAGAGATGGAGAAATAGTGGCCCCAAGGTTTAATTGAATTTCTCATAATGCCACACGCAGGAAGTGAATTAGAGGTACTGTATCCCAGAAATGACTCACTGCAGAGATCAAGCTCTACCCCCACATACCTTTATTGTATCCGTAAAAAGTAAAGTGGGCAGTCACTACCACAGACATATTTGATGAGTAATTACTGTGAACCAGCAGTATGCAAAGTGATTGCCTCCCCATAATCCCATAACTATTATTTTTATCTCTAGGGCCTGAGCTATAGTACAATGGGTATGGCATTTGCTTGCACACAACTGACCTGGGTTTGATCCCTGACATCCCATATGGTCTCCAAAGCAGAAGTAACCCCTGAGCATTGCCTAGTGTACACACACACACACACACACACACACACACACACACACACACACACAGAGAGAGAGAGAGAGAGAGAGAGAGAGAGAGAGAGAGAGATTATTTTTATCTCTATTTCATACATGGCCAAACTAATTAACCCAGGACTATGATCAAATCAAGACTCAAAGCTAGGGCTTGATTTGAAGTAGTCAACTGGGGGAAATTGTCTAAAGCCAACCCCGATTGGCACTGTTGACCTCTGTCCAGGGGGAGTAGGTGACAGAGAATGAGACAAGCACAAAAGGGGACAAGCAAACACTGTCCAAGTTTTAAGATTGCCTGGGCAGCTAGGCCTAAGTGAGAGCTCAAGCTGGCTCAATACAACTTGCTTTTACAATTTGTGAGTTATTATTTGCTTTGACAAAGACATTAAAGACAGTTAATGAACACATCGAAATTCAACTGGTACACAAATGCAGTCACCATGTCTGTACCCGACCAGCTCCATAGACTCACTTTGTTCTTGAGAGATGTAGGGACGGCGAGGTGATGCTAGAGGTAAGGTATCTGCCTTGCAAGCGCTAGCCAAGGAAAGATCACGACCATGGTTCGATCCCCTGGCATTCCATATGGTCCCCCCAAGCCATGAGCAATTTCTGAGCGCTTATCCAGGAGTAACCCCTGAGCATCAAATGGGTGTGGCCCGAAAACCCCCCCAAAAAAAATGCATAGAGAGATGTAAACCAAGTCATGAAAACTCCTGGGTACATCAGCCACACAGCTCAAAGCTGGCAATCTTAGGAGAAGGGAATGAGCCAAGTCCCCACCCTGCCGAAGCTACACCTGTTGCGCCTATAACCCACAGTTGCTGCTTTGCCAATAGCATTGATTCATCCTCCTCTCTGACTCTCTGCAAAGATACCAATATGAACAAAACTCCAGGTTTGCCAGTATCTGAGAGTACCAGTACTACCAGTATTAGGACTTTCTTTGGAGTACATATGGGCACCCTCCCCCATCTCACATTTCTGGAAGTCCTGGCAGCCAAAACACACCCCCAAAAAGCCACACTATCAGCAGTAGTGCTTGGAATTCCTACAGCTCCATTTTTAGCACTGTCATCTCCATAGGAACACACCAATTTAGACAACAATGTGTATCTGAAGCCACCTCACATTCAGAAACAAATGAAGTAACAGAATAGTTAACTAGAAACTAGAGCTTACTAAACCTTTTGACAATAACTTAATGACCTCATTTTAAGATACAATTATTTTCACGAATTTTCTTGTTGCCGTACTCCTTGTTTTCTTCCTTTTTTAAAATTTATTTCTTTTCTTTTTATTTTTGAATATTTTCAATCCCACATATCTGGAAATAAATGTTTTATGATAAACTATGTCAACTTTTCAGCTATGTGTTATATGCTCTTTAAATAAACTAATTTTTAAAGGGCAACTGGTACATTAAGAGCAGATGGGATATTTCACATGGCCAGCCATCTTCAAGTATGAAGGCCCTGCCCTGAAGTGTTTTATTCTTTCCCAGGTGCATTTTGCTGCCCATTTATTTTTGAAAACCTCCACTGTTTTGTCAAGAGGACTATTCTGACCTGGGGTTGTTTCTATAAGGGAAAGATCTCGCACAGAAAATGTTAAAGACTTTCAGAGATACAACAAACGTTGAAAAAAAATGGAATAATTTGAGATTTTATTTGAATGGCTCAAATGTTAGGAAGATATGGACACTGGTGGAGGTTTCTTTGAAGGAAGTAGTTTGAGTTGTCCAAAGGAAGTAAATTTTGACTAGCATAGTTTTAATTTTTATTTTTTTTTATAATCTTTTTCAATGATAAAATTATATCCTACATAACAATATAATCCCTGGCACCAAGTTAGTATCAAGAAGTAGAAGCGGGAGAGATATTATAGCTGGTAAGGCATTTGCCTTTCAAGTAGTCAACAGAGGTTCAATATCCCTATGGTTCCCTATACCTGACAGAAGTGATACCTGAGCATAATAAACCCTGAGCATCACCAGGTATGCTCTACCCTCATCCCCAAATATGTGTGTCTAGAGAGATAGTACTGTGGTTAGTGTGTTTGCCTTGCATGCTGTCAACTCACATTTGATCAATGGCATCACAAGTACCTTGAGGATCAATTCCTCAGTGCAGACTCAGTAGTAAGACTTGAACCCTGCCATGTGTGGCCAAAACAAAAAATAAGAAGTAAAGACCATTAACTTCATTTTGAAAGTAAATAAAGAAATTCATTTTTCTCTGTTGCAAACTAAGGGAAGCAGATATTCTTTCTACTTTCTTGCTTTGCCTCCTAACCAAAACAAACCTCTCTCAGAATGCACTATAAAGATTCCACTGGGAAAAAGCTAAAAAATATCACAGATTTCATAAGGAATATGTAATCATGGCTGAGTTAGAGGTCAGAAGTTACTGAGTCACCATTTTCAGAAGCAATTCCTAACGGAAAAAAAACCCTGGATGTGGTTTGCTTTGAGACTCAGATTAGACTTCCAGGCACTCATAAAAATAAACTGAATAAACAGGAATCCAGTCCATCTTAGAACTCTACAGTAAAATCTCTTAACAGTAAGGAAGAGGAAATGATGATATCTTATAACCTGAAATTACCAAATGAGCTAACATAGACCAAGACTATGATTTAGGGAATAGATTGGAAAAAATATTTTTCTCCAGCTCTAATTCTGTATATGTGCTGCTTAATTTGGATTATAATAGTCTGTGGTGTAGAAGCCAATAGGAACAATCTAAATATTTGAACCTGTGACACAATTTTGTGTCTTGTGTTCTATTCAGTTCTTCTCCTCAGGCCTACATAGAACATACTCTGTCTCCTTCCTAAGGAAGCTCAAATACCAAGAATACCATGATGTTGTATTCTTTCTGAATTTTGGTTGCTGAAGGTCATAGAAAGCAAATTATCCATCTTTACCAAGTTCTAACTAATGAGAACAGACACAAGGAACCAAACAAGCATTTCATTGGAATACATTTTTTATTACTGGAACACTTAAATATTTCTGTAAAATAAATCCCTATGTTCTGTGTTTCCAATTCTACTCAGGCAGGTCTGATTGAAGGTTGGGTAGAGGTTAAGAATTAATAAACTGGGGCCAGAGAGATAGCATCGAGGTGAGGCATTTGCCTTGCATGCAGAAGGACGGTGGTTCAAATAACAGCATTGCAGGGCTCTCAAACTCGTGGCCCGCGGGCTGTTTGTGGCCCTCGATACAACATTTTGTGGCCCTGCCCTAGAGGAATCTTTTTTTGTTTTGTTTTTGTTTTAGTTGCTTTTTAGTTGCTTTCCCACCCTCTGGAAAGAAGCTTCAGTGCAAATCCAGGAAGTGAAGAGAGTCCCTAATAAAATAGACCCTAGTAAACCAACACCAAGACATATAGTAATCCAAATGGCCAAAAACAATGAGAAGGATGAGCTCCTTAAAGCAATAAGGGGGGAAAAAACCTCAAGTACAAAGGAAGGGACATAAGAATCAAACCAGATCTCCCATTTGAAATAATCCAAGCAAGAAGACAGTGGAATAAAATATTTAAACGACTGAATGAAAAAAATTTCCAACCGAAGGTTCAATACCCAGCAAAACTCTCATTCATATGGGAGGGCAGAATACAAAACATCCTCAAACAAAAACGAACTTACATTATTTGCACAAACAAAGCTGATCCTAAATGACCTACTCAGAGACGAATTACACAATCCAAACCCCTGATTGTAACAAAAACCACCTTACACAACACAACTGCACAACAGTCCTCTCTCTCAATAATCTCCCTAAAGGTTAACGGACTAAACTCTCCCATTAAGAGACACATAGTAGAGGACTATATTAGAAAACAAAAACTGAACTTCTGCTGCCTGCAAGAATCACACCTACAACTACAGGACAAGCACAGGCTTAAAATAAAGGGATGTAAATTAATTATTCAGGCCAATGGAAAACAAAAAAGAGCAGGGACAGCCATTCTTATATCAGACAAAATAGCATTCAACCTCAAGAAAGTGAACAGAGACAAAGATGGTCACTACTTATTAATCAGGGGAACACTAGATCAAGAAGTACTAACTCTGGTCAATATTTATGCACCTAATGTAGAGTCAGCAAAATATGTGAGGCAACTGCTTACAAACCTGGAGAAATACATGAAGGGAAACGTGATAATAGTGGAAGATCTCAACACCCCACTATCACCACTGGATAGATCCACCAAACAGAAAAACAGCAAAGAAATAAGAGCCCTAAATGAAAAATTAGAAGATCTAGGGCTAATAGAGTTATATAGGACCCTCCACCCCCAGAAAACAGAATATACATTCTTCTCAAGTCCACATGTGTTGTGTAACTTTTATGAAATTGTTTTTTACCTATCATCCCCCCGAGACTGTTTTGTTTGTTTGTGGGGGGATTTGTCGCTGGGGTCTCCTCTGGGAGGAGAACCGAGGAAAGATGTTTCCCATGGAAATATTTCCCATTGGGAATTATTTTTAAACACTGAGACCACCAGCAAGGGATTCAACCTCCCCCCGCACACATGGAACATTTTCCAGAATGGACCATGTCTTAGGATACAAATCTAACCTATATAAGACCACAAATGTAAGGATCATTAGAAGTACCCTATCAGATCACTATGCAACAGAGGTCAAAATTGACTGCAAGAAGAAGCAATGGAGAAAAACTAATACCTGGAGATTAAACAACATGCTGCTCAACAACAGCTGTATCAAAGAGTAACTCAAGGGAGAAATAAAAAGATTCCTTGAGACAAATGATAAGGAAGAGACAATTTGTCAAAATTTGTGGGACACAGCAAAAGCAGTAATTAGGGGGAAACTCATAGCAATACAGGCCTATGTCAAGAAACAGGAAAATGACAAAACCAACCGTTTAAAGGATCACCTCAAGGAACGGGAACAACAAAAGCAAAGAAATACAACCACAGCCAGAAGGCAAGAAATAATAAAAACCAGAGCAGAAATAAACAACATAGAAACTAAGAAAGCAATACAAAAAATCAATGAGACCAGGAGTTGGTTTTTTGAAAAAATAAACAAGATAGACAAACCACTGGCAAAATTCACAAAAGTGAAAGAGGGAAAACACCCAAATCAGCAGGATCATAAATGAAAGGGGAGAGATCACAACAGAACCCCAAGAAATACAATATATCATGAGATCATACTATGAACAACTATACTCAGTTAGGCTAGAGAACCCAGTAGAAATCGACAGGTTCCTGGAAAAATACCATCTTCCGAGACTGGATAAGGAAGACCTAGAAAGTCTAAACAGACCAATCACTTCAGAGGAAATTGAAGAGGTAATTAAGAAACTTCCTAAGAACAAAAGTCCAGGTCCAGATGGATTGACAGACGAATTTTATCAAACATTCCGAGAAGACTTACTACCACTTCTCTGAAGAAGACCAAAAGATGGCCAACTAACACATGAAAACATGCTCACCTTCACTTATCATCAGAGAAATCCAAATCAAAACAACAATGAGGTACCACCTCACACTAGTGAGAATGGCCCACATCAAAAATAATGGGAACAGTCTCTGTTGGCTGGGATGCTGGTGGGAATGCCCCCTAGTCCAACCCCTATGGAGAACAGTCTGGAGAGTGCTCAAGGAAATAAGAATTGAGCTGCCATTTGACCCAGCAATTGCTCTCCTAGGTATCTACCCCCAAGTCGGAAGGACATTTATCCCAAAATACGTGTGCACCCCATTATTTATAGCAGTGCTCAGAATAATAGCCAAGTCATGGAACCAACCTCGATATCCAACAACAGATGAAGGAATCATTAAGATGTGGTATTTATACACAATGGAATACTACATGGCAGTCATAAATGATACAATCACAGACTTTGCAGCAACGTGGATGGATCTAGATCATATTATGTTAAACGAAGTAAGTCAGAAGACGAAAGATAAATACAGAATGATAGCACTATTCTGAAGCACCTAGAACATACACCTTATATACAACCAATACTCAACAATCAAATAACAGGGTTTAACAGAGTAGAAACTCCAAACACTGTAATAGTCAACAAATACCGAGAAGTAGTGCCCAAAACACATGAAAGAAGAACAACACAAACTCCTGATTAAACATTATACCACAAAGAAATCAACTACAACAGAAACAGCAGCATAGAGAGAACAGATATGTAATCAGCCTTCTACTGCAAAAGTCCATAATATCCCCTTAGGAATCTTATAGAGAAATACAGGTAAAGAATACCGTGGGAAATCACTGACTCCAACGGAAACATCTCATAACAATATGTTTTAATGCCTTAATCTTTCTATATTTAAAATAACCTCTCAACTTTTATATCCACAGGCATTATTGGATACATAGGATGGACAAGACAAGAATGGCATCTAGGGGCTCAGACACACAAGATATCATACCCAGCTTGCACTATGAGAATGTCCCGAGAAATCTCTTTAACATACACTTTATCTCCAGGTTATACCTTCTTTTAGGACTTGAAGCACGGGATGAGCCAGACCACCGAAGCAGCAACAGTAACCTACAGGCTGATATTACAGGCCCTACTCATCGAACACATTCAAGCAATCTACAATTCCCTTGCTCCTGTCTCCTCTCTTCTCACTACTTTCCTCTTTTTTCTCTTCTCCTTTTCCTTTTAATGTATTTTATCTTTTCTTCTTTCCTGCCCTT
>PVKC010019811.1:0-18935 GCA_004027635.1 Crocidura indochinensis
CACAATAATCATAAATCTATATGGAATCATAGGGTTAAGATTTCCCTAACAATTACATGTTCAAAAACATCACTTTAAATTTTTTAATTTAAATCACAATTTTAGCATGCAGGACTTTCTAACTATCTCAATATCGCAAAAACTATAAAAAATAAAAATGACTGGAACTAATTGTAATGTAGGCTAAACCACTACCAAGAAATACATTATAAATCCGATTTAATTTTTATTTTTATCATCATCATTTTTATTCCTTTGAAACAATATATTCTCAGTGTCTTATAATCTTTCTGCAATAAAATGAAAAATAAATATTGCCGAAGACAAGGCATATCTGTGTTATTAGTCAATTATTTCTCTTAAAAGTATAAGTCCTAGGCAGTTTGCCAGAGTTACTTAAATGCATGCCAATGATTGTCATAATGAACTTCTATTGTTAAGCCTAAATTGTGTCAAAACAACAATATTGAGCAGACACATTTTTACATTTACTTTGTGTTTTGAAACCCATGATTTGCTCTTAAATGCTCCCTTTTTTTAAAAAAAAATGTATTTACATGGTTTATTGTTACTATCAAGACTATGTGCTTTCATTTGTTATTTTAAAACATAACTAAAATTAAATAACTGAAGTTTTCCTCATAAGATATAAATGATCTCTACGTTTTAAGACATTTGACTAGTTTCTTAGAACATTGTTTAATGTCTTTTTAAAAATCTAATTTATTATGTGTGATGACTAGTGATAATTAACAACTGAACTTTCTTTTATCCAATTAATATGTGTGTCAATCATTGCTAATCAAATACCTTTCAGCTGGAATGGCATTTAGCAAGGTATCTAGGTTACCATCTAGTTTAATTTTTATAAAGTTTTATTAAACACAGCCACACCTATTCACTTAGGGATTGTTTATGATACTTAGAGTTAAGAAGTTGCCACAGAAATATATGGCCTGCAGAGACTATACTATAACATTCCTTACTAAAATGGCTTTGTAAGTAAACCCTGCTTTAGAAGTTGTCTTTATTTTTATGAAATGATTTAAGTACTTATGTCATTGTTTATTAATTTTTGTCTTGCGCTCAGAGCTAGAAACATAGTCAATTATTTGGGTATGGTTTGGCTATCACATATAATTTTCCATTTATTCTGAGTCACAGAGTTAAGATTCATTTCTTGGGTGCTAAATTAGAGTAAACCCAAATCATTGTGAACATATAATTAAATTATTATAAAACACTGACAAGAAAGAGTGGTGAAGGGCTGCAGATACTTTGTAGTAATGCAATGCTCAGTGAAAAGCATTTATGCTATTGTAATCCTGCTATATAAAAATGATAATGATAATAATAATGAAAACATTATTTCTTATAATCGTATTTAGTTATGGTCCATAACTGAATTTCACTTAGTAGAATTTAAGTAGAACTAAGACTTGGCCAGAACATATAAAAATAATGAACCCACAAAGATTACCAAACTAATGACTTCCAGTAGTTGATCAGAATACTCAACTATGTTATTACTGGTGAATATTATATTTACTGCCATATATTTAATTAAAAATTAAATTTCCAAAAAATGGAAGGTACTAGAACCAAACAATCATATGAACACTAAGTAGAAGTTAAAAAGGATCAGACTTAAACACCAACCCCAATGTCTACGATAACAAAATCGATAGGCAATCTTCAACAAGCTATACACAGAGGGGACCAGATACTCTAGCAGTCTAGGAGGCAAAGGAGGGGGATGCTGGAAACTAGGGTGAAGGGAGAGTAACACTGGTGGTGGGAATACCCCTAATTTAATGCCACTCAAATATTACCTCAAATATTACTGTGAAAGATTTGTAATGCATGTTGGCCACAATAAAAATTATTAAAAAAATTAAATTTCCAGGTAAATAATTGCCTCAATTCATGTTGCTGTTTCTTCTTTTCTATTACAAAACTTTGCATATGATTTATACCAATTTATAAATGACTGAGAATTACTTAAGCACACAAACTTTAAAAATTCAAAGTTCTACTTAAACATTGTGCTAGAAAAAAATTTAATGTTTATTTTACTTTCAGCCTGTCATATATGTTGTAATTGTATAGAAATTAAACTGACAGTTTTTAATATTTTCCCTAAATTACTTTTAATTTTAACCAAAAGTTTCAAGTTTATGTTGATTATATTTTACTTCAAATCATAGAATTAACTAGCCTTTAGGAATATCGAATTCTTTTTATTGGCATATAGTAATAACATTTATATCTGAGAGTACTGCATATAATATAGCATTATTTTAAAATGCTTATACAATAATGAGGTACCATCTCACACCAAACAGACTGACACACATCAAAAAGAACAATAACAATCAGTGCTGGTGAGGATGTGAGGAGAAACTCTTATTCATTGCCAATGGGAATGCCATCTAGTCCAGGAGCTTTTATGGAAAACAATATGTATATTTCTCAAAAAAAAAACCGGCAGTTGAGTTCCATATGATCTAATAATACCACTCCTAGGGATATAATGTAGGAACACAAAAACATGGGATATACACTAGGAACATGAAAACACAGTACAAAAATGCCCTCTGCAAGCCTATGTTCATTGCAGTGCTGTTTTCAGAATCTGGAAACAACATAGGTGCCCAACATAGATGAGTGGCTAAAGAAACTGTGGTACATATTCACAATGGAATATTATGCCGCCTTTAGGAAAATTTAAGTCATGAAAATTTCCTGAAAATGAATGGACATGGAAACTATTATGCTAAGTGAAATAAGTTAGAGGGAGAAAGATAGAGAAAACTATCTGTGGGATTTAAGAAAAATAAAATGTCTTTAATTTTGGCAATAATACTCAGATACGATAGAGATGAGGGCTGGAAGGACTAGTTCACGATATGAAGCTTACCACAAAGAGTTGTGAGTGCAGTTAGAGGAATAACTACACTAACAACTATCATGACACTGGTAGTGGCTAAGAGAAGTAGACTGTCAAATTCAAAGACAGGCAGAAGCTAGAGAAGAAGGAAGATGGAGCATTGGTGGTGGAAAGGTTACACTAATAAAGGTGTGTGTGTTTCATGATTTAAATCTAACTACAAACATGTTTGTAATCTTGGTGCTTAAATATATTATTAAATAATAAAAAAATTTAATTGGTTAGATTTAATATATTGACTGCTTCAAAATGAGCCAACCAGGAAAGAAAAAATCATTTTATTGCAAAGTTTATATCCCAATTTCAGAAATGTTTTCTAAGTGCTGCTTCTATTGAAAGTATTATAGAAATATACATCTCTCAAAGAAGAAATACAGATGACCAAAATGCACGTGAAAAAAATGTTCCACATGATGAATGTTCCACATCAGGGAAATGCAAATCAAACAACAATGAGAGATCAACTCACACCACAGAGATTGGCACACATCCCAAAAACATGAACAATCAGTGCTGAAATGGATGCTGGAAAAGGTAATGCAGAGTGGTCAAACCTTTTTTTTTTCCTTTTTGGGCTACACCCTGTAACCCTCAGGGGTTACTCCTAGCTATGTGCTCAGAAATCGCTCCTGTCTCGGGGGACCATATGGGACGCAGGGGATTGAACCAAAGTCTGCCCACAGTCAGTCGCATGCAAGGCAAAAATGCCCTACTGCTGTACTATCACTTTGGCCCTGGTCCAACCTTTTAGGAAAACAAAATGGACTTTCTTCAAAAAGCTAGAAATTGAGCTAGCTTTTTTTCCATAAGATCTAGCAATACCACTCCTAGAGATATACCCTAAAAACACAAAAGCAAAATACAAAAATGCCCTCTGTGCTCCTATGTTCATCTCAGCACTATCTACAATAGCTATAATATGTAAACAATAGCTAGAATATGGGACAGGTATCTTACAGCCTGAATGGCTAAAAATCTGTAGTACAACTACACATAAACAAAAATGAAGCCATAAAATTTGCTTATATACAAATGGTCATGGAAATTATTATGCTGAATGAAATAGATCACAGGGAAGGGATAGGCATAGAAGAAACTTACTCATCTGTGGGATATAAGATACACAAGAGATTTTATAGTAACAATATCCAGAAACAATAGAATTGAGGGTTAGGAGATCTAGCTTAAGGTAGGAAGCTTGCCACAAAGAGCAGTGAAAGCAGTTATAGTAGAGAAGGGTCTGAGATTAGAGAGGGAACTGATCACTCTGGACAAGATCTTGGTGCTGAAAGGGGAGAAAATGATACTCAAGGCACCCCTTCAATGACCTTAGTGCAACGGAAACCAAACCAAAGTGTCAAAAGGGAGTGGACGTGCAAATTACCCGCCCTTGAAACATGTGAGTAGCGGGGAGAAATACGAGAGGAAAAATGGGGATATCAATGGTGGGAAGGGTGCACTGGTGAAGTATATTGTATGACTAATTACCAAAATTAACAAATTTGTAGCCATGGTGCTTCAATAAAGCAATTAATACAAAAAAAAAAAAGATGTACACTTGATTTGGTTCTGTTTGGTATGAAAACCTACAAGTCTTGCCTGGGATAAAAGCTGGGGTCAAATCCAGGACACAGAGATTGTACAGACTATCATTTTTACCTCCAAATCCACCAACAATATAATATGTCACCATACTCTTTTTGCATATGCACTCTAAATAAAGGATAATATTATGCACAGAAGCAAGCTCTTATCTATTAGGGATAAGAACTCATACTTTTTTAGAATACTACAGAGGCGAGATGCCATCACTCACATCTGAGGGAAAGTTTCCTGGCACCATAAAAAGACCTTGGGGTGTGTAAATGAGTGAGTACCGAGCCTGTAGTTGTTCTCATGGCAGTATGCTTCAAGGAGAGAGAAACTCTGTATCTCTTAGGCCAAGGGAATTCCCTTTGTAATTTCCCCAATATTTACTATGCTATACAAAAGAAGAAGATGAAGAAGAAGAAGAAGAAGAAGAACAAGAACAAGAACAAGAACAAGAAGGACAGAACAAGAACAAGAAGAACAAGAACAAGAACATGAACAAGAAGAACAAGAAGAACTAGAAGAACAAGAAAACACAACCATTTTTTAAGAAGTTGTTGGTCTGGTTTGGTTCTTTGTTATTTGTTTTATCTTTTATTTTTCAATAACTTATTGTTTTGGTTTTTGATTTATTCTTTGTTTATTCGTTTTGTAATTTTGTTGCTACTCTTATTGTTTTTTGTTTTTGTTTTTCTGTGCTACCTTTTTCTTCTTTTATTCCTTCCTTCTTATAAATGTATATTTATAACACTTCCCGCAATGGCAAACCTATGGCACGCATGCCAGCGGTGGCACGTGAAGGCCTTGCAGCTGGCACGTGGAAAGGTCCGCAATTAAGATATGCAGCACGTGCCTCATAGTTTTTAGATACTAAAATCTTGAGTTAAAGTTTAATTGACGTGCTGGCACTTTTGAGGAAATTCCTTCGTTTTGTGCAGCAGTCTGGGCACTCAGGCTCAAAAAGATTAGCCATCACTGAACAGACTCCTCCTAGTTTTTCTTTTTTTTTTGTTTGCTTTTTTTCTTTTTTTCTTCTTTCTTTCTCCCCTTGATGGTACCAAGACCAGGCAGTCGAGTGTTCAATTGGTGGAAAAATAAAACTGATCAGACATGAATACCAAATCCAAAGTCAATGACAGCAGAATCAATACCCAATCTACAACAAGCTGCATAAGGGGGGAACAGTTGGGCTAACATTATGGAAGTAAAGGAGGGATATGTGGATGTATGCTGGGAACAGGAGTGGAGGAAACACAACACTGGTGGTGGAAATGCTCTCATTCATTGTAACTATATGCCTTAAATGTTACTGTGAAAGTATTGTAATTTACTTTGACCATAATAAAACATTTAAAACTGATGTATAAAAAGCAATAATAAAATAAAAAATCTGGGGTAAAAGAAAATAAATTACTAGCAAAAAATGGAAAATATAATATATTTTGGAAGTTACATTTCTTTTCCCAATTTACTCTATATTTTATCCCTACTACCTCAAGAGAATAGAAGTGCTAACAATGTTTTAATGTAATAACAGTTTATGGCCTTCAAGGCTACAATATGATTTACAATCAAAGATCTTGTGAAATATATGGTATTTTTTCTCTTTCAGTAAGGAAACACCTTCACTGCTTTATTTTCTCCATTAAAATGTCAGTGATATGGCTGACATTTTTTTAACTTGATCAACAAATTTATGAAAAAGGGTGAAGTTGAGACACCGCCCTCCCCAACTGTTTCTCAGACATAAACTCTGAACATCTTCTGGGTAGCCAAAAAGACAGAGGTCTAAAGGCCAAAACAGCAGATGATTTTTTAAACTGATTTACTATTATATTTTTAGGACTTTTTTTTTTTAGCAATACTCAGCTGTACTCATGGATTAATTTTAGCTCTGCTGTCAGTGATTACTCCTCGCTGACTTGGGGAATCATCTGGGATGGTAGATGCTAAATCCAGTTGGTCTCTTACAAGACAAGAACTCTATTTACTGTAGTATGGTTCTGTTTCCTGTTTTTAAATTTTTTCTTTTTTTGGTTTTTGGGCCATACCTGGTAATGCTCAGGGGTTACTTCTGGCTATGCTCTCAGAAATTGCTCCTGACTTGGGAACATTATGGGTTGCCAGGGGGTTAAACCATTGTCCATCTAGCCTAGCACTGGCAAGGCAGACGCCTTACCACTTGTGCCACCACTCCCGACCCCTTAAGTATTTTTTGAATAACATTTTATTTTTTAATTAAGATTATGATTGGAAGCTGTTCTTAATTAACATTTACTTTTAGTAATAGTGTACTCGAACACATTCCTAATGGTGCCAACTTCCCTCCACTATTGTCCTCAAGTTTCTCCACTTGTACATTGCTCCTCCTGACTGACAGCCTTTTTCACTGATAAGCAAATTTTCAAGTTTGGTTGCTGAGATTTGGATCTTTTGTTTGTAGTGTTGCTGACTTTGACGCTTGGCTATATAGCCATAGCATTCCTTACACATACATACCTTATGTACCTAAGGCCCATAACATCTGCCCTCAATTATTCTTTAAATGTGATTTTTCAGCATCTGTATTTGTATAAATAGGTTTAAAAGCCAAATGATGTTTAAATGACTACACAGTATGAAACCTGTGTGCACTGACACAATAACTTGTACAAGACAATCTGCAGAAATTTCACAGGGGGACTGGTAAGAATCTAGGTGCTATGTTCAGGGATAGATGTTCAATTTCTATTCTTCTTTCTTAACATAAAGATTTTGAGGACTAAAGGAATCAAACACATATTATTAGATTCATCTGCTGGTTACCAGAGAATATAAGAATAAACCTTCCATATCCAGATTCTATGAAAACTAAAACATTAGATATATAAGTTGGGTCAAATTTGACCACTTGGTTGATAAGTTTGATCATATTGGGTGCACAGAAAATGTTGCCATTAATGAACTTTTAGAACAGTAAACTTTACTAAAAATATGTATATATGAGCTGACTTCATCACATTTTTCAGCATTTTAAAAATGCTGGGCAATAAAAGAAAATTTATCTGTGTGGAAATCATAATCATACAATACAAAAATCACAACTGTCCTCCATTTGTCCCAAACATATGAAATACAGATATTAGAAAAATCTAGTATGTACTATATATAATTGCACTATGAAGTAAGAAAGCTCTTACAAAATGTTCATCAATCCCTATACAATACAGTTCAGAGTATGGGAAACTTCTCAAATGGTTGTTTGAGATATAGATTTTAATTGATACATATATTTGAAAAATGTAGGGACTGAGCAATAGAACAATGGGTAGGGCATTGGCCTTGCATGTGGTTTACTGGGGTTTGATTCTTCGTACACCAGACTTCCAGGAGTGGTTTCTGAGTGCAGATCCAAGAATAACCTCTGAGCACCACTTGATGTGGCCTCCAAAAAAAAAAAATACAGCATAAACAATAGAGATATATTGATTACTCATATATCTCTCTAAATTCAATACAGAAAAGACACTTAAAGGAGAATTTGAAAATAATTGCATTTTTATGCAGTCATATATATCGATGCATTTTATATACACCTAGTATATAAAATCTCCAAGTGTTTTTGTAATATTTTTGAATGTGAATCTAATGTCTTACTATAATGTCCACTAACTTGCATTACAGTCTATTATAAAACATTAACTTTAAAATTTCAGAGATGTGTTTTATACATTTTCAATATTTATATTATGCAATTTAACATAAAATGCTAAAAATACATTTTTAAATGGTATTAACATTGTGGTTCTTAATAAAATAAAGTATCAAGCACAGATTATAAAATACTGTATTAACACTTAAAATGTAAACTTAAGTAATTTAATCTTCTAACCAACAGTTTCATAACACAACTGAAGCAAGAAGCTATTTATAATGCCATAGATATAAATCATGCAACTTGAAAGCTAAACTCTCGATATAAGTTTGAGTCTTCTAAAGTATATTTTAAGAATTTGCTTGAGTATGACAATATTTTAGTGATTTTTAACTTAAAAATTAATTGTTCTAAGTTAATAGCAATATTATTGCTAAATTTTAAAATGTGTGCATTTTTATTTAAAATTTCAAATTTATACAAATTTTGTTTTTATATTCTTTAGAAGCAGCAATTCAAGCCTCATAATTCTTTGTCAAATTTGCCCTTAAAATGTCTTATTTTAAAAGCAAATAAAGCTGCAAACTTGTTCAAACTCTCTGAATGTTTGAGCCTGCAACTCTGGTAAAGCCTTTATCTAAAACCAATGAACTTTTCAGAGCTGTTGAGAAATGACCAGAGGGGCCAATTAGCAGTTGCACAATTGGAATTTTCCTGACGCTTTGTCAATAATTTATAAAATAGAGAGGGCAGAAGGGTCACTATCACTGAGGGGAAGTTAAAATTAAAATGTTTCTCTAACATATTGTGCTCTAGAAAGACAGGAATATATTTCCAGAAAAAATTCATTTTAATGTAAAAAAAAAGCTGTAATTTTGCTTTATGGAAGGATAACAATTACAAAGCAGACATAATTCTCCTTTGATACTGTATTTCGTACATATATCACATTCAAAATTCTCAATAGATAATGCAAATACATTGCTTTAATTTCTTTTTTCTTTATTGCTGTTTCAAAACATGCTTGGATTTCTATTAATTCCCATTGCTTTATTTCCTGAAAAAAGAAACATAATCAATCTGGCTTGTTCTTCCTTTAGTCATTAATATGAAGAAATTCTGTAGACCTCAGTAGTTCCTATTTACCAATGGGTATCAAACTTTCGGTTGTATGGCAGTTACAAAGAAGAGAAGATGGATTCCATGTTTCATTCAAATAGAGTGCAAATCCTAAAACTGAGTTAACTATATACCGGTATGATATAGCATTCAATTAATTCTAGAATGATAAAGATTCTATCTTCAGAACTAGATGAAAATTTTCCTAACTTAGAAAGTTTATTGAAAAAAAATTGTTAAACTAAAAATCTCTATACTTAAATAATGTAAATTTAGAGTAAATGCATGGTATCAAATCCATTATCTTTATTAAACTTTTGAATTTAAAAATTTTATAGATATATTTTAGAATCTTATTTAAAATTCTACTACATAGTATTGTAGCCTTGCATGTGACTGACCCAGGAGTATTTCCTGATAGCATAGTCAGGTGTAACCCCTGAGCATCATTAGGTATGGCACCAAATAAAACTACAAGAACAACAACAACAGCAACAACAAAAGTTTAGGATCTTAGGATAATGTTTTATCACCTAAAATAGCATAACAACAAACAACAAATCTAAAAGTGAATCCATTTAAAAATGAAAGCTCTATTTTATTTTTGTCAAAAATATTTTACATTTATATGACATACACATATTAGCCATGTTGTGTGTGTAATGTTTTATAATTTTAAGTATCAATTATACCTACAATAGAGTTGGAAAAATAAAACATGAAAAGAAAGGAATGATATATTCCAATACAAAATATTATCAGAAAATTCAAATATTCATAAAAATCTTTAAGTAAAAAAACATTTTCTATGTTAGCATCAAGAAGATAAAAGTATTGATTTTCCTTTAGCTTTTGAGCTGAATTAACATAAATTATTTGTTTCAGGCTTCTATCTTAGTTTTAATTGAAATATTTTTCTCTATTCAGAAAATCAGAGATAAAGCAGTAAAAGAAATAAAATAAGAAGTTAGGAAGAAAGAAGCGATAGAGATCAATATATGTAGGTATGTGAAAAAAATAACAAATCATAAATTTTTTCAGGTAGATTATTTTCAAATGCCTTTCAAACTACATTAGAGTTTTCCAAGGAACCAAAAATGTTTGGCATGATATAATAAAATTTCAGTTGTTCAATATGTTTTTAAAATTGTTTAACTTGCTACAGGATTAACTAAAATATTATATATATTTGAATATATTTCATTGAAAAATAGTAAATGTCATGTATATAGATATTTAAATTAAATTGAATTAAAATTACATTAAATTCATCACTTTTACCTTACATTTCTTCTCTTTCCATTTTGGTAAGCAGGGAAAACAATATTTTGTCTTCCTATCTAAAAAGTATATTTTTGTTTTATTTACTTTAGCTATTTGTTTTATTTCCACACTACATATGATTGAGATGGTGTGTTGTTTTTCTTTAGTCATATTGCTTATTTAATTTAAACAATAAGCTAACCTTCTTTATCTAATGGCCAATATATGGAAATTTTTGGCTTTTTCCAATTCATGATTATTATAAATAATGCTGCAACAAACATGGGATTATATGGTTTTAAACACAACTTTTTTTGTTTGTTTGTTTTTGGGTCACACCCGGCAGTGCTCAGGGGTTACTCCTGGCTCCATGCTCAGAAATTGCTCCTGGCAGGCACGGGGGACCATATGGGACACCGGGATTTGAACCGATGACCTTTTGCATGAAAGGCAAACGCCTTACCTCCATGCTATCTCCCGGGCCCATTAAACAACTTTTTAAATTTTTAAATACCATCATTATTTGGGGGGGGGGAGGTTCATAGAATCTTGGGACATGGATTACTTTGTTTTACCACATATGCCTGCATTTTTCTATAAAACTAAGAAGAAAGGAAAAAAGAGGCTGAGGACCAGGGGCCAAGCAGTCTCTCAGAAGCATTGGTGGAGAAAACTAAGGACAAAACTAAATATTCAAGCCAAAGGCAATTACAATAGAATCAAGAGAACTAAATTCTAACAATCTAGTCTTAAATAGACCTGTTATACTGGCAGACCACGGGGCAAAGGGTGGTAGTATAGGATGCATTTCACTTTCATTTGTGGAAGAAAGTCAACTCTGGTGGTGGGAATGACCCTGACTGAAGTATATCTGAAATTAAACTATAGATGACTTTGTAGATCAAAATGTTTTCAATAAAATAAAATTTTAAAAAAGTAAAATAAAGACAGTATAATAATAATAGTACCCAGAGAAAATAGAGATGAGGGCTGGAAGGAGCAGCCCATGATAAGAAGCTTATCACAAAGAGTGCTAAGTGCAATTAGAAAAATAACTACATTAACAACTATCAGGACAATGAAGGAGAAACACAATGCCAGTCTCAAAGACAGCAGAAGAATGGGGGAGGAGGGAAATGGGGAAGAAAGGTGAAAGTAAAGTTGCTTGGTGAAGAGGAGGGTGTGAATTATGTGGCTGACACCCAGTTATGAACATGTTTATAACCATGGTGCTTGTGTAAAGATATCATATTAAATAAATAAGTAAAATATTAAAATTTATTTAATCATTTATAAATATTATAAAATTTATTTAATCATATTAAATAAATAAAACAAAAATAAAAACATTATTTATTGAGTGTTTTATTATTAAGTAATTTAATATGTGAATTATAACTATATTTTACACCCAAAAGAGTTACAAAAGTATTACATATGTACAATTAATTACTAAGTGGACGCTGAAGAAAATATTTTTGAAATCTTTATAAGATAAATTAAATTAATCAAAGTTAAATTACAGTAAAATTATGGCCACCACAGTTTCACATTTAGTCCAGGTCTTGTCTTATAACTTTGTATGAGAAAGAGTGAGGGACATTTATTCTTTTTGTCATAAACTATAAGTAGTCTAATACCACATCCTAAAACCTTCAGCAGAAATGATCCAGCAAACTCTAAAAAGACATTTACATGCATATATTTTCCTTAAAATGGTCTCTCAGGATGTGATCTTCTTATCAACAGAGAAGGCAGAGTTTAAATAGTTTTATTGTGCCAATTCTTATGCGTTTCCTATTTGACCTCCATTTTGTTTTTCTAAAGTTCTCTGCTTTAGCTAGATAATTTAAAGATGGTGTTTATCCTCTACAGAACTGTGTTTACCATGCTGGGGGTATGGGCCAAAGGTAATAAAGAGAAGAAGGATATTGGACAGAGGTAGAGAGACATGGTGGAGGCTGTGGTGTTGGGACTTTAAATGTATGAAACCCTATTATTAATAGTATTGTAATTCATAATGCCTCAAATAAAAAATTTTAATATCATTGTTGTCTTGAGATCAATTTCCCTAAAGATAAGTAATGATAATCATTTTCTCATGTGTCTGTTGGCTATCTGTTAGTCTTTTTCAGAGAAGAGTCTGTTCCATCTCTTTTCCCCATTTTTATAGGGTTTTTAGGTTTTGTGGAGTTAAAACCTTTGTGAGAACTTTGTATATCCTAGATACCATCCATCATCTGAGGCATTGAGAACAAAATTTTTCTCCCATTCAGTTAGCTGCCTTTTAATTTTAGTTCATGTTTCTTTTACCATACAGAAACTTTTTAGTTTGATATAGTTCCATTTATTGACTCTATAACTCTTGCCATTGGCATAACTGTCATCCTAGACTTCTTTGCAGTATAATTCTTAAAGTGTTCTGCCTGTGTTTTCCTCAATGAACTTTATGGATTTGAGTCTAATCTCAATCATCTTTGAATTAATTTTAATTTGAGTCTAATCTTAATCTACTATGAATTTCCTTTTGAGTAAGGTGTGAGAAATGGATCAATCTTTAATTTTTTTACATATCATTATCCAATTGTTCTAACACCATTTGTTGAATAGCCTATTTTTGTTCCATTTCATATTTGTGGCTCCTTTGTCAAGTATTAGTTGACCATATACTGGAGATTGTCACTGAATAATCTATTCAGACACATTGGTCTAAAAATCATTTTTGTTCCAGTATCATGATGTTTTTATCACTATGGAATTATAGTAGAGCTTCAAGTAGGTAATGCAATGCCTCCTAGTCTCTTCTATTTCACATTGATTTGACTATCTTATCTTAGATCTCTCGTGGTCCAATAAAACTTTATAATTGATTGTTTTAAGTCCTTGAAGAATGTTTCCTGAATTTAAATAAGAATTGCATTTAATCTACTGTATTTTCCATCATATAAGATGACTGGGCGTATAAGATGACCCCCTAATTTTGCAGTTAAAACATAGGTTAAGGCCCATATTCACTGTATCAGACAGAACGTTCCTGTGCTGCATGTACTGCATATGTTCCTGTGCTCATGTACCACAGTGAGTCAATCACAACAAGCAAAGGTTCAAAGGTTATACTGTAATAGACTTCCTCTCTGACTCTGGCCAATCTGAGCAGGCTTTTTACAGTGTAGATTCGGGTACAGAATACTGTCTAATTTGCATGCATAAAAAGCCTGCATGGATTGGCTGAGTTAGAGAGGTGGTCCGAGAAGCCTTGCAGTGATTGGCGCAGGATCTAGTTGGAAAATTCGCTTTGTGGCAATATTCAGACGATTTTCGTTTATCAGGATATTGAAACATTTTTCGGGATATACTTGGCATATAAAAGGACCCCAATTTTCTTTTTTTATGATTTTTTATTTTTAATTATGAGAACAAAGATGCAAAGAAAGAGGACAAGGTAAAGTTACAGTGGAAGGACAATCACCCATAAATAGAATTATCAGAAGTCCCCTTGCTGATATCTTGACTTTGAACTTTCAGCCAAAGAACATTAAGAAAAATAAAACAGAACCCATGTACAATTACTTTGTCCCTCAATTCCCCAGAATGTAATACATAATATTTCTCTTTTTTTTTTTAATTTTTTTTTTTGGCTTTACAATGTGCAGTAATGGAATTTAGGGGTTGCAAGGTAAGCGCAGCTGCCCCACTTCGCTCTGCGGCCGCACTTTTTGGGTGTGGGTCCTGGAGAGGCAGAGCGCATGGCTGGTGTTGTTTTTAAAGTCTCTGGGTGCCCAATCACCTGGCTCGATTGGCCCCACGTGGGTCGGGTGAGGACATCTTACCGGTACTGGTCCCGAGGTTCCTGGTTCAGAGCCGGCTGGGCAGAAAAGAGGCAGAGGAAAAACAGAACCCCCAATTTTCTGTTGACTTTTTTTTTGTTTCAAAAGTTGTCTTAAACACCAGTAAATGCGATATATAGTAGACTGTAAAACATTCATTTTGATGATATTTATTCTACCAATCCATGATCATGGAATATTATTTCATTTCCTTAGGCCTTTTTCAATTTCTTTCTGAAGTGTTTTAAAGTTTTCTTGATATAGGTCTTTAAGCTTTCTTGTTAGGTTGATTCCTAGGTACTTCATAATTTTGGAAACTATTTTAAATAGAATAGAGGCTATGATTTCTTTCTCCTCTGAGTCATTATTTGTATAAAGGAATGCTACTATCTTTTGTGTATTGACCTTGTAGCTAGCCACTTTACTGTATTGGTTTATTATTTCTAGGAACTTTTCTCTAGAATCTTTAGGGTTTTTTATGTATATCATCATACATTTTATGCATGCCATTTGCTACTAGAGATAGTTTGACTTCCTCTTTTCAGATTTGGAGGATCAATTGGAGATCAATTCTGATCTGATTTATTTGAGTATTTTCCCTTTTTTTAATGAGTCGTGCCAGTGGTGTGTCTGTCTTTTTTATTCTTTCAAAAACTGGCTCATGGTCTCATTCATTCCTTGTATTGTTTTCTCTTATTTTATACTATTGATTTCTGCTCCAGTTTTCATTATTTATTTTCTTTTGCTTGTATTTGGGTACCTTTGCTGTTGGTTTTCCACATATTTAAGATGTCCCTTTAAGTTGTTAATATTGTCATTTTTTCCTTTCCTAATATAGGTCTGTGTTTCTATGAGTTTTCACCTAATTACTACTTTTACTGTGTCCCAAATTTTTGGCAATTTGTTTCTTCATTATCATTAGTTTCAAGAAATCTTTTTATTTCTTCTTTTACTTCCTCTATTATCCAGCTGTTGTTGAGCAGCATTTTGTTTCATTTCCAGGGGTTAGATTTTCTCCACATCTTTTTATAGTCAATCTTGATTTTTGTCATATTGTGGTCTGAAAGAATGGTTGGTATAATTCTTATATTTGTGACCTTATGTAGGTTAAAATTGTGTTCTAAAATGTGGTCTATTCTGTAGAAAAGTATCATGTACACTTGAGAAGATGTGTATTCTAATTTTGAGGATATCAGGTCCTGTATAGATCCATAAATACTAATTCTTCTAGTTTCTCATTTAGATATCTAAGTCTTTGTTAGTGAAACACTAGTGAATCTATGTATGGTGATATTGGGGTATTGAAATCTCCCACTACTATTCTATTTCCATTCATAAACTTTTCTAAGTTTCTGAGCAAAAGTCTTACATATTTTGGTCCATATATGTTTATCAGAGTTAGCACTTCTTGGTTTATAAATTTCCTGACCAATAAGTAGTGTCCATCTTTGTCTCTAGTACTTTATTAAGGTTGAATGTAGTTTGGTCTCATAAGAGTATGGCTGTCACAACTTTTTGTTTTGTGTTTCAGTGGATTTTATAATTGTTTTCCGTCCTTTTATTCTAAATCTGTGCATAAAGTGAACTTGTGTGTTTCCTGCAGCAGCAGATGTGAGTTTAGTTTTCTGATCCAATCCACTATTCTGTGTCTTTTGATGGGGGAGTTTAGTCCATTGATATGTAAGGAAACTATTGACATAAAGGGCTGTTGTGCCACAATATTGTGCAGGGTTGTTATTGCTACAATTGGGGATTTGGTTTGTGTAATTGCTGTATGAGTAGTTCATTTAGGGTCAGTTTGGTTAGTGTGAGTATTTGCAAGTTCATTTTGTCCAAGAAAGTTTTTAATTTTCTTTCCCATATAAATGAGAGTTTTGCTGGGTAGTGGACTCTAGGTTGAAAATATCTTTCATTTAGTAGTTCGGATATGTCTGTTCACTATTTTCTTGCCTGGAATGTTTCAAATGAAAGATATGGTTGATTCTTATATTTTTCATTATATATGAGGATTTTCTTCTTCCTTACTAATTTAAAAAAATCCATCTTTCTTTTTTTGATATTTGGATTTATAAATGTCTTGGTATTGTTCTATTAGTGTCTATTTTGTTTGGCACTTTTTTCCCTCTTGGATTAGGCAAGAAAAAGATATCAAGGAAATTCATATAGGAAAGGAAGAAGTCAAGCTATCACTGTTTACAGATGACATGATACTCTACTTAGAAAACCCCAAAGACTCTACTCAAAAGCTTCTAGAAACAATAGCTTCATATAGCAATGTGGCATGATACAAAAATAACACACAATAATCAATGACTTTTCTGTACACTAATAATGATAGGGAAAAATGTACATTAAAAAACAACCCCATTCACATTAGTGTCACACAAACTCAAATATCTTGGAGTCAACTTGACCAAAGATGTGAAGGACCTATACAAGCAAAACTATAAAACCATGCTCCAAGAAATAAGAAAGGACACAAAGAAATATAAACAAACATATACCCTGCTCATGCATTGGCAGGATTAATGTCATTAAAATGGCAATACTCCTTAAAGCATTGTACATATTTAATGCAATCCCTCTAAAGTTACCTAAAGAAAACCATCTCTTATGATGGTGCTGGATGGAGATGAGGGCCTTTGTCCGCCATCCCAGGCCACGTGGCTTCAGCCCCCACAAACCAGCGGGTCTGGAGGTTCATGAGAGCGGCAGGTTAAAATCTCACTCACAGGCAGGCTTCATGAGAGATAACATCTTTATTTAGCCCTAGCCATCAGATGCGGCTCCTACCATTCAAGTTAGCCCTGCATCTACTTTCATCCATGTCACCTTTTACCTACGTGTTGGCCAGGATCCAAACGGGCAAAAGGGGTAAGGCCAAAAGGCCAAAAGCCTGAGACCCCAGACCTAAATACCCTTCCAAGACCCCTCCCAGGAAATGGGCAGGGTCTGCAGGTAAGGAAAACGTAATATCCGGATCCCAAAGCCCCACCCAGGAATGGGCAGGCCTCAGGTAGTTATCTGTACCCGGGGGTGAGGCAACATCTCCCCCTCCCCTGAAAAGTAAAAGAAGGTTTTAATATTTTCAATGCAACAATGTAACAAAGTGAAAATTAATATACCAGCCCTTTACAAAAACATAACATTTTTGCAAAATACACCATATACCTATAACTAAAATTCTTTATGCTTTTTTACCAATCACTATTCTGGAACTTCCATGTCTATTTCTTGGGGGAACTTTTTGTTCCTATTAACCTTCCCTACACACAAGTACTACAGCATAAATGCATAACATACATTTAAAAAAACAGGCTAAGTACATCAAAATACACAGTAAAACATTATGCAACTGAAAATATCAATTATGGAAAACAATAAAGCATATTTAAGTTATAAACAAAATGACATAAGACAAAGTCAGACGCAGGCAGTAAGAAATCAGATCTTTAACTGGGCTAAACAGTTTACTCCCCTATTTTTTTTTACACTACTAGCTAACCAAAACTTATCCCATTACCAACTATGCGAAAACTATATGATTACCCACTTAGTTCCTAAAACCAACACAGTAAGCCCAGATGCTGGATTTGTCCCATGCTGAGCTCACCACGTGATTTCAAGTTTCACAGTCCCAGGTCCCACAGCTGGTCTGCTCACGCTGTTAAACCTTCTTGATTTGGAGGGCAAATCCAGGCTCACCCGCTTTTTTGGAGCAGAGCCGAGCCACGCCACAGGGCAGGAGCTGAACCAAAGCGGCTGCATAAGGACGGGTGGAGCTGTGTCTGCAAGCTCTTTATTCGCCCCTCGGGAAGAATTTGGAAGTGTACCTCTTTGCCCTGTTGTTGGCTGATTGCAGCCGCAGCACCCTGAAAGCAGACTTCACTGCCGCCCTTCTCGGCCAGAGCCCTGCCAGGCGCCCCTGGATGTTAAGAGTTCAAACCAAAAGTCCAGTCCAAAATTCTTAAAATCAAAGTCCAAATTCAAGCCAAAGGTCATTTTCAGAAAATCAGTTCACTGGTAACAGCTTTTTCTTTCTGAACCTTTTCCAATTAAGGCCCTTCATTAGCTTCTGAGGAGGCCGGGTTATTTTGGAAAAGGATTTTTGGCAACACAGTTTCAGTTCTGATTCATGGATGGGGGAGATGCAAGCTTTCTCCTCTTCTGTTTTAATGACTCTTGTACCCCTGGAAGGGGTTTCAGCCATCTTTAAACATGGCTGCATATGGCCCAGGGTTCTGGGCTCAGTACATTGGAAAAGAGCCAAAATGAAACTGAAAAGCAGAAATCTCACCATTATCATTGTTTTCTTGGGTCCAGGGTTTATATCCAAGTTCCGGGCGCCAGATAAAGTAAATCATGCCTTATGATGGACCTGGATGGAGATGAGGGCATTTGTCCGCCATCCCAGGTCACGTGGCTTCAGCCCCCACTAACCAGCGGGTCTGGAGGTTCATGAGAGCAGCAGGTTAAAATCTCACTCACAGGCAGGCATCATGAGAGATAACATCTTTATTTAGCCCTAGTCATCAGATGTGGCTCCTACCAT